>JABFOX010000276.1:0-18503 GCA_022817665.1 Axea sp. ZL-2020
TCCATTTTATTGACTATATTATATAAATAAATGATGATGGGGTGTAATTAGGTATCAGGCTGTATTAGTGATTAGTTTTTCAAGTACTTGACATAAAACAATTGTCCTCTGTCAAAAGATATGAATTAAAAGTTGAAATTGACAATAGTTAATTTATTTTTAATTTGTATGTGTATTTAAGGATTAAGTATAACAATGAGAAATGGTTTCTTAAAACTGATTGTTTTAATTTTATAATTTACTACATTAAATTAGTTTTTCATTGATAATTCTTTGTGCAACTCATTATGGTAAAATAAAAATGTTACAACTGAGCGTTTGATAATATATAAAAATTAAAATATTAAAAAATGATTTGTATAAACGTCAAGAATGAAAAACCTATCAGTATTGTATGACACTTTTATTTTATTATTATTTTTTTATTTTTTAACATTTATTTATTATTTTATTTTTTAATAAATTAATTAATATAAATTAAATACACTTTTAGTTGAATTAATTTTCTTTTTTTTTTTGTGTTAAAAATCAATGCTTATTCAGGTCTCATACTACAGTTATTTTTATAATTAGGTATTTTCAAAATAATCAGGTCCTAAAACAAATAAGTTATAATAATTTTTTTTTTTTAATAAATCTGATTTAATAAATGAAAATATATTATAATTTTTATTACAATGTTACATATAATAAAAAATTATTTATTTAACGAATAATAAACAAATATAATATTTCAGGGATATATCAAATTAGCAAAATGATGCGCCACTCTTTAAATCTATTCCCTCTGCTGTCTACTCCTGCAGTGCAACAGCAGCAACGAGGGATGGCAACACTTAAAGCCATATCAATTAGATTAAAATCAGTTAAAAATATTCAAAAAATTACACAATCCATGAAAATGGTCTCAGCAGCAAAATATAATCGAGCTGAACGAGATTTAAAACAAGCGCGACCCCTGGGACAAGGATCAAAAATTTTTTATGAACAGGCAGAAATAGCAGCTCCCGAAGATGAGCCTAAGAAATTAGTAATTGCAGTAACCAGTGACCGTGGTCTTTGTGGAGCGGTACACACTGGAGTTTCCAGAAATATTCGAGACTCCTTGCTGGCAAATCCAACAGAGAGAGAAAACACAAAAATTATTTGTATTGGAGAAAAGTCACGAGCTATTCTTTCAAGGATGTTTGGAAGCAACATTTTGTTTGTTGCTTCAGAAGTTGGAAGAAAACCACCAACATTCCTTGATGCTGCTAAAGTGGCAAATGAAGTCCTTAATAGCGGGTAAAGAATATAATTATAATATACGAATTTTATATATCATAATTTATATATATATATATATATATATATATTAAGTATTTATATATCATAATTTAATGAATTTTTTACAATTATTAATGAAATAAATATAATTTTTTTTTCTTTTTTTTTCCCAATACACACATTTACACACACATATAGACACATTCATATTTTTAAGAATATTTTTGGTTATGTATGTATGAAAAGGTTTAAATTAATAAAAAGTAGCAATAGAAATTAACATTATTATGAATTAACAAATGAGACTAGTAAAAGTGAAAAATCTAGGCATTATGCATAAAGTTAACATATCAATGACAAAATTTAATATATTTTTATAAAACATAACTTTTATATTAAATTATTTATTATTTTTATTTTATTATATAATATATGCTAGATAATATATTTTAACATTTAAATTATTCTCGTATTATTATAAATTTGAAATATTATTATTGGGATATAGTTTAATAAGATAATGTTTGATTACAACTACCAACACTGAGATTGTTAACATTTGCTTTGGGATTGACTTGTACAGAATCTTTTTAAGTTCATATTCTTATTTTTGAAATACATAGCTACAACAAAAAACGCTTTCTTAAAGTCATTATAAAAGTACAAATTAAATCCTGTAGCAAATATTTTAAACATTCTTGAATTGTTTGTCGCATTGACACTATTATACCTACAATAACAGTGTTTTAGACCCCAAAATATCACTATGTTTTTTCAATGCAGATTTATCCGTTTGATGGTACTTTTCATGTTATGTATGAGACTTAAGTTTGAGTTTGTCAATATATTTGGTATTCTAACATTTATAGAGATGTCAAAATTATTATTATTATTATTATTATTATTATTATTATTTTTGCTATTGTAATTACTGTATTTCAATATTTAATCTGCATTATAACTTAATTTAAAATTGGTTACTTTGGACAATCATTGTTGTAAACAATATTTATTAAAACATCATATATTTAAGTACAATTTCAAATAAATAATTGTGTAATTTACAGATACACATTTGGATCAGGAAGAATAGTGTACAATAAATTTAAGTCCGTGGTATCTTATGCAGTGGATCATTTACCACTTTTTGATAAAAATGCAGTAGCGACAGCACCAAAGTTGTCGATTTATGATTCACTGGACGAAGAAGTAATACAAAGCTATTTGGAATTTTCACTTGCTTCACTTTTGTTTTACTCCATGAAAGAAGGAGCTTGCAGTGAACAGTCAAGTAGGATGACAGCTATGGATAATGCTAGCAAGAATGCTGGTGAAATGATTGATAAATTGACACTCACGTTCAATCGCACGCGACAGGCTGTCATTACCAGAGAACTTATTGAAATTATTTCTGGTGCTGCTGCCTTGGATTAAATAGAACTGCCATAGTGTATGAATACATTGTAGACGGCGATTTATCACTGAAATTTAAATAAAAAATTAGATTCGACTATTTATTACAAATCTTTTTCATCTAAACTAAATATGTTTTGTTGTAAATATATACCTGTTATAAGCATCCACTCATTAAGTTGCTCTTATGACTCTTGATGCATAAATGTAAATAAAATAATGAAAAAATTATAAAAATTTAAATGATTTAATGTATAAACTTATTATATAAATCCTATTTGTTTGAATTTTAAACATTAAAGTAATACTTATTGTTTAATTTTATTATGCATTTTTAATTTTAAATGTTTTAACGTTGAGATTTATCTTGCAAGTTTATAAAATATTTTTTTATATGATAACTTAAATCAAACAATATGTATTGCATCAAATTCCTATATAACTGGGAATAGTATTTCAAGCGTTACATTACACAATTTTTTATATGCTTACAGATGGTAAAATTATTGTGAATTTTTTTCTCATTTATTTTGAAACTTCATATAAACGTTCATATATAAATTTAATTCATTATTGTGATATAATTAAACGTACACATATTTTTTTGGATAGTGTAGAAATATCATTAAGTGATCATTTTATATTTTCTAATATATATATACTCTTTTTTATAAATAACAATTGAACACAATTTTCTTACATTTTGGAGATTAACTTATGTAACAATATATAAGGTTGGAGATAAAAAAACTCATTACTAATTGTACACTTATATAAATATTCAGTATTATTTCAAAAATACTCCAGGTAATATCAACTGATAAAATAAAATCCTTGATATTTTTTTATATCACTGTCAACAAATATTAACAAACAACTTTTCCATTAAAATACTTAGGATAATTTTCGAACGCATTTTTTAAATGCAAAGTTTAAAACACGTAATTTTTATTTACATTAAATTATTATTCATAATTAATTAATTTATATTTATCGTTATTAATTTATTTCTTCTTTGTTCAAAACTAATGTTCGTATAAAAAGTTCCTAAGTGATAAGTATTTTATATATATTCTATAAGGAATTATCGAGTTGAACAATATTTTTACAAATATTTGAGCATTACTTCATTTATTGCATCTACCTCTTCAATTGTATATAATTAATAACTTCTTAATTTTTTTAGAAACGGCATTTTATGTGTATGAAAAATATTTAAAAATAGTTGTAATCATTACTGAATTTAATTTAATTACTAAAACTTGTACTCTAGGACTAGGATAAAATTTTGTACCTACAATTATTTGTGAAAATATCATTCTAAAATTTGTTTTCCAAACAATTAATATTTCGTAAACAATGGCCAAATCAAAATATAAATTACGTTCATTGCTTATCGAACGAAAAGTAAATAGTGATTAAATGGAATTGTAGTCAAAAACTATAGTAAAGGAGAATTATTTGAGTTGGATACAAAAAGTAATTTAAACGCTTACATTTACTATACTTTTATTGCAAAATGAATTTGGATAAAGATTCAAAAACGACTGTAGCGAGGTACACATTTAATTGACTTAATTTTATCCAATTAAAATAATCACGAAATATAATATATTCGTTCCAATTTAACTAAATAATCATATAAAATCATTTCTAGAATATCTATTAAATAAATGTTTTATACTTTATTTATGAATATTTTATATATTGTATTTGTTTTAAATTACATTTGAAATTTTATATATAATATAAATCAGTGTGCTGTACAGCGGTATACTGAATTATAAATATTTAATCAAACATCTTTATCACCAGTAATTTAAGTTAAATTAAACATTTTATACAATATGATTATGCATGGATTGTAAATGATATACTGTAGTTACTCATTTGATTTCATACCTCTGTTATTGAGCAAATGCAAATTACAAAAACAAAGGCATATTATTTTGTTGCTAAATTTGAAAATTAATAAATTATGAAATCATTTTTCGTTAACATTGTTAATAATACATAATATCAATTTTTTATTAAAAACTTGAATTAAAAGATGAATTTCTGGTTTGATAAAAATTCTGATTGGATTATTTCAAAAATAATACGTTCGCGTATTAATTATGAAATTTAATTATTTGAAACAATATATTTATTGTTTTAGAATGAGCTACAAATATAACATCTTCAAGATGCCCGGAAATGTAAAACTACCCAATATCGTGATTCCGGATCCGATTAAAACTATTTTTCGAAACGGTTTGAAGACATTTCCAGGCATGAATGAGGATGAAGAGCGTTATTTGAGTTTAATCAAAAAGTTATCCAAGATAACTATGCTACCACCACAGGGACATTTAGAAATAATGAAGATACTATTATATGTAGAGCAATATTACATTGAAGAAGAGCTGAAATTGCATCGTATGAGCAATCAGATAGTCATACCGGATGACCAGGAAAAGAATTGTTTTAAGATCTATGTTCCAGATTTGGATGAAGACGATCCTTTTGTCAACGTTGGAGATTTTGTTCTCTTGGACCATCATGTTTTGAAAATCATCGATATAAAAAGTGGCTCTGTAAGAGCCAAAGCCGATGGGTATTTTTTATGATATTTTTTATGAAAATTAGTAAACTCTTTTATTATTATTTCCTTAAGCGTAAATCAATTTTAATTGAACTGTAAAAATTTAATAAACTATTATCACTAAAATATAACTCGCAGTTCTTTGGATTGGTATTCTATGATACAAACTTATAATGTGAGTTTTAAACTACATAATTATACAATGCGATGTTACCATTATGCCATTGAACAGATGGTAAAGTGTGCAATGAATGGAATTCTTTTACATCCAAAATTAAAAACGTGTAACCAGAAATTGTAAGTTTTCACAAGTTCTACCTCCTTTTATCAAATGTAGCGTTCAAATATTACTTTATACATTTTATAAACATTACATTTGAAATTTAGAGAGCATGAAAGAACTTGGTTCAATTTAAATATTATGAAAAATATTGAGCAGAAACAAGCCGTAGAACATATTATTAATAAAACAGCCAGACCTGCACCGTACATTTTATTTGGTCCACCTGGAACTGGAAAAACTGCAACTCTTGTTGAAGCCATTTTGCAGGTGTTGTTTTATGTTTATTTTATACGTAGTTGTTTTACTGGAACAAGAAATATCATGCATATAATACATATACACATCAACTTACGAATGACAGATGGTTTATTAATAATAACAAATTAAATAAGCGAGATATTTTAAAAATAAAGTTTTTACTTAAAAGTAAAAAAATATAAAGAAATATAACCCGTGATTGTACATTACATACAACATTGTTTAACAGATTCATTCCATTGATCCATCGAATCGAGTATTGATATGTACGCCTTCAAACACTGCAGCTGATGAAATCACTAAAAGACTATTGGAAAATATTCCTTGTAGTGACATTCTTCGCTTATACAGTCCATCAAGAGACACGTTAGTGAAAAGCTAAAATTCCAGTCATTAATCACTTATGAATACAAATTCAACTTTTGTAATACAATTTTATTGCAGTAAATTGATAGATAAAGAAATCTTGCCTTGTGCCAACTTTATCAATGGAAGTGGACTTTTAATTCCTAAAGAAGTTATAGTGACAAAAAACATTATTATTTCAACTCTGACGACTTGCATGAGGTTTTAATATTTATTTGAAATTTTTGTGTATTTAAAGTTGAAACATTCAAATAAATCAAGTAAATGAAAAGAAAAGAAAAGCTAATGTATACATTAGTATAACTTATTAACATTCTTCTTTGAAATGTTATTTATAAAACTGCTTTGAAATATTTCTTCTATTAATTTAACACGTCTTTAAAGATTATTAGGTTTAGAATTATGCAGCTCCTACTTTTCTTATGTATTCATCGATGAAGCTGGTCAAGCTACTGAACCGGAAACGCTGATACCTTTTGCTTTATTGGGCACTGATTTTAAACATCAAATCCATACTCAGTTTGTTCTTTCAGGAGATCCTTTACAGTTGGGACCTGTGATTAAATCTAAATACGTTGGACATCTGTTGGGTAATATGCATAAGCATTTTTTTGTATTAAAATGGTATTTTTATGTCTAAATTAGAAAATATAAAAGTAATATTAATGAATAATTTCAGGGATATCTATGATGGAGAGACTTATGACACTTGAGCCTTATCTGAAGAACAACGACAATGATTATAATCCAAATTATATAACAAAGCTTGTAAGAAATTTTCGTAGTCATGATGCAATTTTAAAAATACCAAATGAACTGTTCTACAATAATGAGCTATTAGCCTGTGGAGGATCAGATATTGCTTTGGGCGAAGATTGGGAGCATTTATTGAATAAAAAGTTTCCGATTATTTTTCACGCCGTCAGTGGTCCTGAGTACAAAGAAGCAGGAAACCTTAGGTAACATTGCATTGTAAATTGTATTTATTGTCAAGTTTAATTTTAAATTCAATAAATTTTCGGCTTTAGTGCTTACAATCTAAGCGAAATCGATGCTATTCTGCATTACTTGGAGAAATTAACAGTTGGAACAAAGAAATTTGATCACAAAAATATTGGAGTCGTGACACCGTTTAAATTGCAAGAAAAGCGGATCAAAGATCGGCTGAAAAACCGCAAAATTTCAGATGTTAATGTTGGTACCGTGCAAATCTTTCAAGGCCAAGAGAAAGACGTCATTATTTTGTCAACAGTTCGGTCACGATTGTTACAACAAAATTGCGAAATTCACATTGGGTTTTTGTCAAACACTAAAGTAAATTATTGTATCATTTTGCATAAGAACAAATTAAATTTATTTGAAAAAAATTTTTTTAAATAAATCGTTGATCTTATATTTTTTTGTTTTATTTTTCCACTATTATAAATTTTAATTAAAATACTTTTCATTTGTTTAGAGATTCAATGTGTCGTTGACTCGAGCCAAGTCCTTGCTCATTGTGGTAGGAAATCCGCACGTGTTAAAGTACGATACAACGTGGAATAAATTTCTTACCTATTGCATTCAAAACAATGCTTGTGTTGGAGAGAAATTTTCTCTACACGAATCTCTAAGTGATCGATGGAAACTAATTAAACCTGCAAAAATTATGTCAGTGCAGAGTAAAGAAAATGCTGAAATGAAAGATAAAGACATCACCAAGAAAAATAAAACGCGTTCGAAAATGAAGGAGCAGAAATCGTTACCCTCTTCTAATGGTACATTTTGTGTTTTCAGTAAAAATGAAAATTGTTATTCTTACAGAATATACAAAAACGCGTACAATTTCTTTTCATTTTCCATTTTTTTTATATTTTTGTTAATTTATATGAAACGATTAATTTTAAAAGATCTTAATGTACTTTGAACATATTAAATTGTATCAATTAAAATTGTATTCGTTAAATTATAAAATAATTTTTAGGTAATCGCAAGTTTGTTTCCGCCAATACAAAGTTGCAAGATCAAGACAAAGACTTGAAAACTCTGGAATCAATCTTGAATAAAGTTAAAAATATTTTACTGGATTTACATTAGAATCAATATTCAACTTAGTGTGAGTTCGTTTCATTGATGCCGGACTTGAATAGGGATGTAATTTATGATTATTCAGAACGAAATATTTGAAATATGTTTTCATTTCGTCGTTCTAGTATTTAAATTATATATCTATTCTAATGATTATTTGATGGCGGAAATACTTTAATGTATACTTTATTATAATCTTTGAATCTTCCAATTTATTTTTTAAAACATGACTAGAAATGTTAGATTTTAACTCCTCGTTCGATCGATGTTTTTAGATGATGGATCATTTTGCGTCGTAAATTGCATCTTTTAAAATGTTTGTAAAATATAATTATTTATTGTTGTAAGTAATGTTCAATTTTTGAGGCATTTTGGAGAATTATCATGTTGATATATCTAAAAGCCAGAAAACCTAAGAGGAAAAATTACTATTATTATAGTAAATTTAAATTGAACTGTATGAAAAATGTATCATAAATATAATTAGCAATTTTAAAATCATTGAAAGAAATTTATAAAAATTATGTTTTTTTAATGTTCGACTCTGTTCAAATCTTGTGGTACTTTTAAATAAGTAATGGTTATTTTTCCTCTGAGATTTTCTCAGAGTCTTTTGATGACTTATTCTTTAATCAAAGGTAAGTATTCATTATAATTTAAAAAATGTATGATTATTTAATACGAATGTTTTAAATGTTAAAATAAAATTTTTTCCAAAATGAAAACTTATTAATTGGACATTATAATGAATACTTGTAATTAATGCACGTGCATGTCTGGTACTTTCTCATTTAAATGTATTTTAGAATAATTTTATTTATAATTTGTAATGATTTAAAATCAATATTAAATAAATAATATAAAGAAAAGTGTATTTCATTTACCAATACTGTAATATTATAAAATATTTTAAGCGCATCCCGAGGATATCTAATATATGATAGTTTTGATACACAATGTATAATTTCCAAATACATTTACAACAAATTGTAGCTTTTTCTTGCGGTAATGCCTCGGTCATGATGGGAAAACATTTGTCTTTTGTAACAAAACTTAGAGAGTTTTCTCCAAATTTAATAACGTTATCTTTTGCATGTACATTAAAATTAAATTTAAAAGTAAGAGAAGAATCATTGAAATCAATTAAAACTGAAGAAAATAAAAAATGCTAATGTCACCTGCAAATTTATATAGAAATTTTAGTACAGAAAAACGTAAAATCAATTTACAATAACAACTCCTTTTGTAACTAAATTAATTTTGCTGAAAGTAAAATTTACTGAAGTAAGTAAGTTAATTTACTGAAGAAAGTAAAATTCAATTATATTACAATTTGTGTATTTAATTTATACATACATACACAAATTCTACTATAACAAAATAATGTAACAACCACTTCAATCTGAAGTGATTGTTAGGATTTAGGTGCAGAAACCTCGTGATGAAATCCGGGCAATAATTATGCACGCATAATATAATGTAAATAAAAAGAAAAATATTTACATTAAATTATGCAAACATAATTAACGAATACGTGCAAACATATTTACATTTTCTTACCATTATATATATTAGCAAATAGGGTTAATTTTTAGTATCGGGCACCTTGCTTGAAGTTGGCTGTGTCAACTGACAGTTTGAGGTTATGTTCACGGAAGTAGGATGCCCAATCACAGACAAAATAATTATTTGTTCGCGGGTCACTTAAATTTAAATTTGAATTTTATTAGATGTAAGCAGTTTTTTAGTACAGATTTTATGTTATCACAAATTCAATTTTTATTTCACAATTTCATTCTTATAATTTAACAGATACTTATTAGTTATATTTTTCATTATAAAAGTTTTATTTTAATTTATTTTAATTTTATTTAAAAAATAACATGTGTCATTTATATTGAGAATAAATCTTTTATGTAAATTAAAATTAATACTGAAATTACAATAAAACTTTTATAATGAAAAATATAACTAATGAGTATCTGTTAAATTGTATGAATGAAATTGTAAAGTAAAAACTGAAGTTGCAATAACATAAAATCTGTATCTAAAATACTGCTTACATCTAATAAAATTCAAATTTAAATTCATTTGTCTCGCGAACAAATTATTATTTTGTCTGTGACTGGGCACCCTACTTCCGTGATCCATAACCTTATACTGTCAGTTGACACAGCCAACTTCAAGCAAGGTGTCTAATACTAAAATCTATCCAATAAAATAATTATTTCAATGAAAATAAACCTATTTTTTGAGTTACAAGGTTCATGCATAAAATTTTATTTTTTCAGTGTAATATTTATTTGTTCAGTTTTAAATTTTATATTATTTCTCACCGTAAGTCTACGTTGATAAGAAGATCTTGGAAAAAGTTAAAATTTGAAAATATGAATTTGAACTCAGAATTTTTTATCCGAATGACATTTAAGATTCGATTGCCGCGATAGAAAGAGAATTTTTCCAGGGGTTACAAACTTCCATAAGGTCAATGTATTCCTTTTTTTCAGAATACAGCACCATCTTCAGTTGTGCCATGCCAACTAAAACCAAGTAGCGGGCAATTTAAAACGATATTTATTGATGTTTATCATTAGCATTATTAGAATAATTAAATTTAAATTATAATCAATGATACATGTTCAAATGGAATAAAAATGCAATACAAATACATTGAATACAGCATTTATTTATATAAAACAAATGCACATATTTAAATAAATAAAATATTAATATTTTTAATATAAAATAACACTAAAATTTTATAACAAGAGTTTTAATATTTTACAAAATCTATATTTCATTATATATATAAATATCGTACAATACATATATGATTTAATAGTTAATATTATATATATATATATATATATATCGCAATACAAAATATTAAAAATATTATTAAAAATATTAATATTTTTAATATAAAATAACACTAAAATTTTATAATAAAAATGTTAACATTTTACAAGATCTATAATTTTTGTTGTTAAACATATTTAATAATTATTTAATAGAGGTTAATTTAACATTTGCCGTAATATTTCATTATATATATATCGTACAGTACATGCATGATTTAATATTTAATATTATAATCATTGCAATACAACCTGTAATTGTGTTTATATTTTTTTATTTTTGCAATAAGTTGAAAAAGTATTAAGCATGACCCGAAACATTAAAATTGTATAATATTGAATAACAAGCCACAAATACTCTCTATCATATTTATATTTATAATGAAATTATATTATAAATATAAAATAAATGTCCGTTAAATAATTACTAAATATGTTTAACGACAAAAATTAAAAATGTTAATAAATTATTAAAATTTCCTTATAAAGTAACAGTAAAATTTAATACATTACGTTAAAAAACAATGTTAAAGACTCTCTTTTGGTATAATCTTTTTAGATGCGATCACAGCGCCATCTTCAGCTATGCCACGTCAAGTAAAATCTTTGTTAAATAAATTACTCGAAGTTTGTATCCTCTATGTATTTCCCAAGTAGGGTGGCCAAACACATTAGACGAAATAATTTGTTTACGGTTAATTTGAATTTGTATTTTATTGAATTCGTTTTTAGATTTACTTTAAACAAGTTTCATTTTAATTTTAATCTTAAAATGTTTAAATCTTTAAATTTGTTTTTTTTTTGTTTGTTTCTTTTGTTAGAAAATTAATAATTTATTAGTTTCTTTTTATTATAATTTGAGGTAACACTTCTGTATTATACAAAAATTATTCATATGAAATTATGCATTTCAAAAAAGCTAAACAGCTTTTTAACTACTCTTCACTTGGCTTTAGTTAGTGTGGTATAGCTGAAGATGGTGCTGTATTCGAGAAAAAAAAACTGAATACTTGCCTTATGCAAGTTTATACCCTATGGTAACCAGATACAATAAACAAAATAATATTTTATTTATTAGTAATTTGAATTTGAAATTTATTTGATATTAACTTTATTTAATTTCACTCTCAAAATGTAATAAATATAATAGAAACATTTATAATTATGTGTAAATTTATAAATGTTTTTTTGTTAAAAATATACTATTTTAATTTTAATCTATTTTATCTTAAAAACATAATTCACAAATATATCATATTTCATTTCTTTAAATAAAATTAAAATAAGTTAAAATAAAATCTTTCTACCTTTACTTTATACATAAAAATACTAATAAACCAATAACTTTGTAGTTTTTTTATATATAAATTAATTTATTTGTTTCGTTAGTTTTGTTACAATTTTTGTATATACATTTTATAAAAACTGTCAGTTTTGTTAGTTTATGTATAAAGAAAATAGTAAAACTAATAAATTATTGCATTCGTTAAGTTTGTTTTTTTATACATAAAATGACGGTAAAAAGATTTTATTTAAATTTATTTTAATTTTATTTAAAAAATGAATGAATCGAATGAAAATACACCTCTCTAGTGCTTAATGCACAGTACACCCTTTTAAGATGGCTTTTCATTTCTTATGATAGTTAGTTCTCTATTATTATTGGCTATAAAATGATTCTATTAGTTCTAATACCTGTACATATGTTATTGTTGTAATGTTTATGCTGAATTAAAATTGTTAAATAATTATATTAAATACAGCCATATTTAATATAATTTAACAACACTGATTTTCTAGTTTGATTAAACTGGAACTTAAAAACCGTTTTACCAAAAACACTATATGTCTAAACTGAAATTTCTGGACAAAACTGAACTTGACTCTATCGGATCAGCCAATGACAACTATCAACACGTTTATGTAAAAATGCTGTAGAATAGAAAAAAATATGATGGAAAATAAAATAAGTCCGCATGTATTCAAGTTCAATTTATGTTTTGATGAAACTTTAGGTTAAGTTATTATTATTACAAAATTGTTTCGCGTGATTCTGTGTTCATTTTTATGTACGCAATTAATTATAATTAAAAAGAATATAATAAGTATAAATATTGAAAAGAAATATATGTAGATATATTTTAAACAATAAAAAGGAAAAATTATATGAAAAGTGACAGATTTAAACATTATTTATTGCACTTATCATCTATTTAAATTGTTTTTAAGTGTGCATAATTTAAAAATGAGTTTTAATAAGCATAAGAAATTTATTGACGAGGGTGACGTTGTTATATTGTATTTTAATCCTAACAATATGCACTCTATTGAAGTTGTAGAAAAGATAAAAAATAAGAAAGGTGAATTGGTAGAAAATGTTTTCCAAACCACTTATGGAGCATTGAAAGTTCCAACATTAATTGGAAAAAAATATGGTACTAAAGTAGAATTATCAAAAGGATGGGGTTATGTTTTGCAACCATCACCAGAATTATGGACCTCAACACTCCCTCATAGGACTCAAATTATTTATACTCCAGATATCAGTATGATTATATTTTTGCTCAATTTACACCCAGGAAGTATAGTTATTGAAACAGGTATTTTATATTTAATTATTCAAGTAATTTTAATAATATAAATACATGTATGAAACTATCATACGTAGCAAAACTATTGTAAAAATCTAACAATAATTTAACTTTATTTATTTGTAAATGTGATAATTTTATAATTTGTCATTTTTGTTACACAAAAGTAGTTATATTTTTTTAACTAAAATTTTTTATTTTTTACAAATGAATTATTACAATTGTATTTTAGGAACTGGTAGTGGGTCTTTGTCACATTCTCTTATACAAGCAATTCGTCCCACTGGTCATTTATACACGTTTGATTTCCATGAACAACGTGTTCAAGTAGCTCGCAATGAATTCAAAAGTCATGGTATCAGTGATTATGTTACAGTTAATGTCAGAGATGTTTGTGAAAATGGATTTGGAAACGAATTAAATCACAAAGCAGATGCTGTGTTTTTAGATATGCCTCATCCATGGTTAACTGTAGATCATGCTATTGATGCTTTAAAATTATCAGGTAAAATGTTAATTAATGAATGAATTGATTATATTTTTTATATGAATTTGAAATTATTTGAAAATTACTGTAAAAGATTTTAATCTCCAGGAGGTAAATTTTGTTCATTTTCACCATGCATTGAACAAGTACAGAGAACATGTACAAAATTAGCATCGACTGGTTTTGTTGGACTTAAAACTTATGAGTGCCTCCAACAGGAATTAAGTGTTCAACAAAAGAATTTGACAATATTGGATTTTGATAGTATAAAGAATGAGGTATATATTTTCATTTTTTTAGCCAAATATATCTTTAATGTTTATAAGTAGAACTAAGTCAATCTGGTACAACTATTTTGAATAATTATAAAGTTGGCTAAATAAAATAAAAAATGACTATAAAAGTAAATATTTTAGTCAGATAAAAGGTTTATTGTTGTAAATAATAGAAATAACAGTTTTTTTTTTTTGTGTAAAAGAGAATTGGTTATATTTTGAATAATATAATCTTGTTTTTATTGAATTTTGACTTTTCAATTAATAATTAATGATTCATAACTGAATTAAATTCGTATAAAACAAAATAATTAAATTTTAAGTGAACTTTTATGAATTTGTAACAGAAATAATGGTACAAAGTAAAGAATTTAATTATTAATGGAATTTAATAATTGTTTTCAAAAGTTTTATCATTTATGTTTGTTCTTAATTTTACTGGCGAATAACTCTTAAATTTGAATATATAAGATTTAATTTAAAAATACTATTGTTAACATTAATTCATTCAACACTGAATTCAACTCTTAAATTATAAATATTGTTTATTTCTACATTATATGTAAACTAATTTTTATGTAAATGCATTAAGTTTTAAATAGAAAGTAGAATTGTTAATTAGTTTAGATTAAAATTAGAATGTGATATTTAACATAGTATGAAAAATATTTTTTGTATTAAAAACTGTATGCAAATCATAATTAACAAAATTTACCATTAATTTTATTTTCAGGATTATTTAGATTTGAATAATTTTGAGAATAATTACAACAAGAAAGAAACGAAAATCTTAACAGTCTCTCATTCCAATTCTACTACGGGTCACACTGGCTACATTACAATTGCCACATTACCTCCTTCATTTGCGCGTAGAGTTGATAAAAAGTAAGATGTTCTGAAAAATAAAACAACACAAAACCACGAATGTGATGTTAAAGTCATTTATATTTTCTACAAATTAATGATAAACAATTAAATTAATGTAAAAATATTATTTAAGATCTGTAATGAATCATTATGGCAAAACAAATTAAACATACAATACTGAAAAAAAATGTTTTATACATTTATACTCGTCTGTTATTTAGAGATTCAACAAAATATTAAAAGCTTTTCAATATTTAAACTTGATCAGCTTTGTTAGGATTCCAAGATAAATAGTCTGGACGTGTAGCAGCTTGGTATTCTTTGACTAAACAATCTACAACTTCTCGTGAATTATCCAGCTCATTCAAATTGTCCCCAAACTTTTTTTCTTTTCAAAATTTTTTAAAAAAATCCTCGCTCTTCCGTAATTTTTCCTATTTTTTAAGAGCCCGGTCAAACAACTAAAAATTTAAAATTAAATTTTTTTATAAACAAATATTTGTTTTTTTTTTTTTTTTTTTTCTTTTAATTTTGAATTATTCCTGAAGAAAAAGTTAGCTTTGATTACTTTTTCTTGCATCATTTTTTCATATAAATAATGTATAAAATTAAAATGTTTATTTAAATTTATTTACAGTTTAGTTAAAACTTCAAACAAAACTAATATCAATTAATATATTTGTTAAAAACTTTGGAAGTTACATACTTTGTAAATGATTTTTATAAAATATATTAATATATATAAATCCATTTTTATTACTAACTTTATTTCGAAATGAAACAATGTATATTTTAAATAAATATCTATCAAAATTACCGATGATATGTTTGTATGATTTGCAAGCATAAGACCAGACACACGATGTGTGCTCTGAATATAAGGAGATTTTCGTGAAAGAGCAACTTGTATACTTGCAGGACCCCATGGTATGAATTGTGCAAGTTTTCTTTCTCGTATTCTTTGTAAAGATCTGTGCACTTGTGTTGGATCCACTTCTCCCTATAAACATTTTTTTTAAAAAACAAGAAATATAAATTTTATATGATTTATAAATCTCATATAATTTTTTTAATTAATTAATGTTAATTACTTGAATAATATTCAAAATAGAAATATAACAGTGAGAAGCATTTCTGTCTAATGCTGTGGAAACCATCATATTTTTTGGTTGTAATAAACGTCTCATTACATCTAATACTGAAGTTTTTCGTACAGATGCTTCCTGCAAAAAAAAAAATAATTTCGATAATAAAAAATATATAAATAAAGTAAGAAATTGTACAAATTAATTTACCTCTTGATCTGTAGTCAAAGGAGTATATCCAGTCATAAGAAAATGTAAGCGTGGTGTTGGAATCAACGGTGCTATTAATCCAACTAAATCATTATTCATATAAGATGGATACCTATTAAAACGTATTTTTATTCATTATATAATAATAAAATAACATATTGAAGAAAACATATTTTTTATATAATTGCACATTATTAAAAAATACCTTAACGTAGTAGTACTGACAGACATTATTGTAGATACTAATTTATTAACATGTGTGAAACTTGGATTTTCAATATGAAGCCTGTCAGAAGCAATTCTATTTAAAGCTGTATTATCCAATACAACAACACAATCAGCACACTGGGTAAGTCTCTTCAAAGTTAATAGAGAATTGTATGGTTGAACAACTACATCACTGAAAAAACATATAATAAAACTTTAATGTTTTTTCCATGTTTCAAATATTTGTATATTATATAAGGTTGACAAAGATTATTTGTTCTTTTTGTAAACCTAATTTCATCTTGATTGGGAAAAACACTGTATGTTTCGATTAACTTCTTTGGAAATCTATCTGCAAGGGATTCCAACATAAATGACCCCATGCCAGATCCAGTTCCACCTGCGATCGAATGACACAAAACAAAACCCTAAAAGAATTAAAAAATGAATTATATTTATTATGATCATTAAATTATTAAAGAAGAAATATATTATTATACCTCCAAACTATCACTTCCATCTGCTTCTCTATCAAGAATATCAAAAATTTCTTCTTGCAACTTTTCACCTTGATGATAACCAGATGCCCAATTATTTCCAGCACCTCCCCCATCTTTGGAGAGATAAATATTTTCTGGGTTGTACAACTGAAACAGATGAATAAAGATCAACGTTTTACATAATTTTTGTATCAACGCTCAATGTTTCATTCAAAACCATGTAAATTAATCTCATTTAATTAGAAAAAATTATTGTTTACTTTTGAATATGGAGATGTCATAATAGTATTGATAACTCGAGGTTCCAAATCTAAAAGTACTGCCCTTGGTATATAATGTTCATCATCTGATTGATAAAAAAATACATCCTTTCTATCTGTTCCCTCTGTTGCGTAATCCTCTAAAATACCTTCAGGGCTTATTCCATGTTCAGCACAAAGTCTTTTCCAAAACTCAAAGCCAACTAAAATAATTTAAAATACCATTTCTTTAAATTAAAACAAGAATATTTTATTTAAATTATTGTATATATATATACTGTATGTATATATACTGATTCAGTAAAAAAAATAAACATTTATATAATAAATGTTTCATTTTTATATAAAAATTATTTATTTACACGTAATATTGCTAAATAAACTATTACACTTAAATATTAAAATATCCATATATTTAAATACATATGAATAACAATAAAACATTTTAATTTAAAATTAAAAATGCATATATTAATTATATCAAGAGTTGTTAATAGTAATAAAGTAAATTAATATATGAACGTATAATGTAAACAAGTAAATATATATATCATTATACTACAGTAAATTACGTGAAAGAAAGAGAATAAAAACAATCTATTAGACTTACTTTGATTCCCGCATTGGCCGAGTTGCAGTGTGATCATTTCACAAGGCATTTTTAAGAAATGTACATACTATACACGATAAATCTATATACAAAAAATGAATTCACAACGATTTACGCAAATTTCTCCTTTCAAAAAAGGCTAAATACAACACACTGATGAAACTGAAGTTAACTGCGTAAGATGTAAAATTTACAGGTTATCTTCATCTGTTATTCAAATGCAGTAAAACGTAAATAACGACGATACGCGCGCATTTTGAATTTTGTGTTCAATGTTTAAGATCTAATAATCATCACATATTTTTATATTTTATTT
>JABFOX010000277.1:0-18481 GCA_022817665.1 Axea sp. ZL-2020
AATCGACTTTTTTGGTCCTGAATAATCGATTTTGATTCTTCATTCGTAATTGTGTTCCTGCTCGAAATTAACGTGGATTTCGATGTAAATTGCATTTTTGGCACGTTTTATCGATAAAATTGATACACCAAATTAATTTAAATTCGAACTAATCCGATTTATGAAATCACATTTATGGGTCAAAATCGCATTTTTTAGTCTTGAATAATCTATTTTCTTCATTTTTAGTAATAGTACTTCTGGTCGAAATTGACGTGGATTTCGATGTAAATTGAATTTTTGGCACGTTTTCAGGATAAAATTGATATAACAAATTAATTTAAAGTCAAAACTAATACGATTTATGTAATCACATTTGTGGGTCAAAATCGCATTTTTTGGTCTATAATAGTCGATTTACCTTCATTTTTGTATACGTATTTCTGGTCGAAATTAACGTGGATTTCGATGTAAATTGCATTTTTGGCACGCTTTAACGATAAAATTGATATACCAAATTAATTTAAAGTCGAAACAAATACGATTTATGAAATCTCATTTTTGTGTCAAAATCGCATTTTTTGGTCTTGTATAGTCGAAGATGTTTCATTATTAGTAATAGTACTTCTGTTCGAAATTATCGTGGATTTCGATGTAAATTGCATTTTTCGCACGTTTTAAAGATAAAATTGATACACCAAATTAATTTAAAGTCGAAACTCATACGATTTATGAAATCACATTTTTGGGTTAAAATCGCATTTCTTGGTCTTTGAATGTCGTTTTAGCTTCATTTTAAGTAATAGTACTTATGGTCGAAATTAACGTGGATTTCGAAGTAAATTGTATTTTTGACACGTTTTAAAGATAAAATTGATACACCAAATTAATTTAAATTCGAATCTAATACGATTTATGAAATCTCATTTTTGGGTCAAAATCGCATTTTTTGGTCTTGTATAGTCGATTTAGCTTCATTTTTAGTAATAGTACTTCCATTCGAAATTATCGTGTATTTCGATGTAAATTGCATTTTTCGCACGTTTTAAAGATAAAATTGGTATACCAAATTAATTTAAAGTCGAAACTAATACGATTTATGAAATCACATTTTTGGGTCAAAATCGCATGTTTTGTCTTGGAATGTCGTTTTAGCTTCATTTTAAGTAATAGTACTTCTGGTCGAAATTGACGTGGATTTCGATGTAAATTGCATTTATCGGCACGTTTTAACGATAAAATTAATATACCAAATTAATTTAAAGTCGAAACTAATACGATTTATGAAATCAAATTTTTGAGCAAAATCGAATTTCTAGTCCTTGAATATTCGGTTTTACTTCATTTTTAGTAATAGTACTTCTGGTCGAAATTGACGTGGATTTCGATGTAAATTGCATTGTTGGCACGTTTTGACGATAAAATTGATACACCAAATTACTTTAAAGTCAAAACTAATACGATTTATGAAATCAAATTTTTGAGCAAAATCGACTTTTTTGGTCTTAAATTATCGATATTGATTCTTGTTTAGTAATCGTGTTCCTGCTTGAAATTAACGTGGATTTCGATGTAGATGACATTTTGGGCACGTTTTGACGATAAAATTGATATACCAAATTAATTTAAAGTCGAAACTAACACTATTTATGAAATCACATTTTTGGGTCAAAATCGCACTTTTTGTCATGTAGAGTCGATTTAGCTGCATTTTTAGCAATATTATTTCTGTTTGAAATTAACGTGGATTTCGATGTAAATTGCATTGGTGGCACGTTTTAACGATAAAATTGATATACCACATTAATTTACAGTCGATTATAATACGATTTATGCAATAACATTTTTGGGGCAAAATCACATTTTTTGGACTTGAATAGTCGATTTATGTTCATTTTAATTAATAGTACTTCCGGTCGAAATTAACGTGAATTTCGAAGTAAATTGCATCCTTGGCACGATTTAAAGATAAAATTGATACACCAAATTAATTTAAATTCGAATCTAATACGATTTATGAAATCGCATTTTTGTGTCAAAATCGCATTTTTTGGTCTTGTATAGTCGATTTAGCTTCATTTTTAGTAATTGTACATCTGTTCGAAAATATCGTGGATTTCGATGTAAATTGCATTTTCGCACGTTCTAAAGATAAAATTGATACACCAAATAAATTTAAAGTCGAAACTCATACGATCTATGAAATCACATTTTTGGGACAAAATCGACTTTTTGGTCTTGAATAATTGATTTTGATTCTTGTTTAGTAATCGTGTTCCTGCTGGAAATTAACGTGGATTTCAATGTAAATTGCATTTTTGGGATGTTTTAACGATAAAATTGATACACCAAATTAATTTTAATACTAAACTAATACGATTTATGATATCACATTTTTGGAACAAAATCGCATTGTTTGGTCTTGAATATTAGATTTAGCTTCATTTTTAATATACGTATTTCTGGTCGAAATTAATGTTGATTTCGATGTAAATTGCATTGTTGGCACGTTTTAACGATAACATTTATATTCCAAATTAATTTACAGTCGATTCTATTACGATTTATGAAATCACATTTTTGAGTCAATATCGACTTTTTTGGTATTGAATAATCGATTTTGATTCTTGTTTAGTAATCGAGTTCCTGCTCGAAATTAACGTGGCTTTCGAAGCAAATTGCATTTTTGGCAGGTTTTAACGATAAAATTGATATACCAAATTAATTTAAAGTCGAAACTAATACGATTTATGAAATCACATTTTTGGGTCAAAATCAAATTTTTTGTATTGAATAGTCGATTTAGCTTCATTTTTAGTAATAGTAATTCTAGTCGAAATTAACGAGGATTTCGATGTCAATTGCATTTCTGGCACCATATAACGATAAAATTGATATACCAAATTAATTTACAGTCAAAACTAATACGATATATGAAACCACATTTTTGGGTCACCATCGACTTTTTTGGTCTTGAATAATCGATATTGATTCATGTTTAGTAATCGTGCTTTGCTCGAAATTAACATGGATTTCGATGTAAATTACTTTTTTGGCACGTTATCACGATAAAATTTATTTACAGAATTAATTTAAAGCCAAAACAAATCCGATTTATGAAATCACATTTTTGGGTCTAAATCGAGTTTTTTGGCCTGGAATAGACGATTTTGCATCATAAATAGTAATCGTATTTCTGCTCAATATTAACGTGGATTTCGATGTTGATTGCATTTTTGGCACGATTAAACGATAAAATTGATATACTAAATTAAGTTAAAGTCGAAACTAATACGATTTATGAAATCACATTTTTTTGTCAAAATCTCATTTTTTGGTCTTGAATAGTCGATTTAGTTTCATTTTTAGTAATAGTACTTCTGGTCGATATTAACGTGAATTTCGATATAAATTGCATTTTTGATACGTTTTAACGATAAAATGCATATACCAAATTAATTTAAAGTCGAAACTAATACGATTTATGAAATCACATTTTTCGTTCAAAATCGCATTTTTTGGTCTTGAATATTCGATTTAGCTTCATTTTTAGTATTCGTATTTCTGGTGGAAATTAACGTAGATTTCGGTGTAAATTGCATTTTTGGCACGTTTTAACGATAAAATTGATACACCAAATTACTTTAAAGTCGAAACTAATACGATTTATGAAATCACATTTTTGGGTCAAAAACGCATTTGTTGGTCTTGAATAGTCGATTTAGGTTCAGATTTAGTAATCGTACTTCTGGTCGAAATTAACGTGCATTTCGATAAAAATTGCATTTTTGGCACGTTTTAACGATAAAATTGATATACCAAATTAATTTAAAATCGAAACTAATACGATTTATGAAATCACATTTTTGGGTCAAAATCGACTTTTTGTGCCTGGAATAAACGATTTTGCTTCATTTCTAGTAATCGTGTTCCTGCTCGAAATTAACGTGGATCTCGATGTAAATTTCATTTTTAGCACGTTTTAACGATAAAATTGATATACCAATTAATTTAAAGTCGAAACTAATACCATTTAAGAATAAACATTTTTGTTCAAAATCGCATTTTTTGGTCTTGAATAGTCGAATTAGCTTCATTTTTAGTATTCCTACTTCTGGTCGAAAGTAACGTGGATTTCGATGTAAATTGCATTTTTGGAACATTAGAACGATAAAATTGTTATACCAAATTAATTTAACGTCGAAACTAATACTATTTATGATAACACATTTTTGGGTCAAAATCGCATTTTTTGGTCTTGAATAGTCGATTTAGCTTCATTTTTAGTATTCGTATTTCTGGTCGAAATTAACGTGGATTTCGATGTAAATTGCATTTTTGGAACGTTAGAACGATAAAATTGTTATACCAAATTAATTTAACGTCGAAACTAATACTATTTATGATAACACATTTTTGGGTCAAAATCGCATTTTTTGGTCTTGAATAGTCGATTTAACTTCAATTTTAGTAATAGTACTTCTAGTCGAAATTAAAGTGGATTTCGATGTAAATTGCATTTTTGGATGTTTTGACGATAAAATTGATACACCACAATAATTTAAAGTCGAAACTACTACGATTTATGAAATCACATTTTTGGGTCAAAATCGCATTTTTTGGTCTATAATAGTCGATTTACCTTCATTTTTGTATACGTATTTCTGGTCGAAATTAACGTGGATTTCGATGCAAATTGCATTTTTGGCACGTTTTAACGATAAAATTGATAAACCAAATTACTTTAAAGTCGAAACTAATATGATTTATGAAATCACATTTTTGAGCAAAATCGACTTTTTTGGTCTTAAATAATCGATATTGATTCTTGTTTAGTAATCGTGTTCCTGCTCGAAATTAACGTGGATTTCGATGCAGATGACATTTTGGGCACGTTTTGACGATAAAATTGATATACCAAATTAATTTAAAGTCGAAACTAATACTATTTATGAAATCACATTTTTGGGTCAAAATCGCATTTTTTGTCTTGTATAGTCGATTTAGCTGCATTTTTAGTAATATTATTTCTGTTTGAACTTAACGTGGATTTCGATGTAAATTTCATTGTTGACACGTTTTAACGATAAAATTGATATACCAAATTAATTTACAGTCGATTCTAATACGATTTATGAAATAACATTTTTGGGTCAAAATCACATTTTTTGATCTTGAATAGTCGATTTAGCTTCATTTTACTTAATAGTACATCCGGTCGAAATTAACGTGGATTTCGAAGTAAATTGCATTCTTGGCACGATTTAAAGATAAAATTGATACACCAAATTAATTTAAATTCGAATCTAATACGATTTATGAAATCGCATTTTTGTGTCAAAATCGCATTTTTTGGTCTTGTATACTCGATTTCGCTTCATTTTTAGTAATTGTATGTCTGTTTGAAATTATCGAGGATTTCGATGTAAATTGCATTTTTCGCACGTTCTAAAGATAAAATTGATACACCAAATTAATTTAAAGTCGAAACTAATACGACTTATGAAATCACATTTTTGGGCCAAAATCGCATTTTTTGGTCTTGAATAATCGATTTAGCTTCATTTTTAGTAATCGTATTTCTGTTCGAACTTAACGTGGATTTCGATGTAAATTTCATTGTTCGGCACGTTTTAACGATAAAATTGATATACCAAATTAATTTAAAGTCGAAACTAATACGATTTATGAAATCACATTTTTGGGTCAAAATCGCATTTTTTGGTCTTTAATAGTCGATTTAGCTTCATTTTTAGTATACGTATTTCTGGTCGGAATTAACGTGGATTTCGATGTAAATACCATTTTTCGGCACATTTTAACGATAAAATTGATACACCAAATTAATTTAAAGTCGAAACCAATCCGATTTATAAAATCACATTTTGGGGACAAAATCGACTTTTTTGGTCTTGAATAATCGATTTTGATTCTTGTTTAGTAATCGTGTTCCTGCTCGAAATTCACGTGGATTTCGATGAAAATTGAATTTTTGGCACGTTTTAACGATAAAATTGATATACCAAATTAATTTAAAGTCGAAACTAATACGATTTATGAAATCACATGTTTGGCTCAAAATCGCATTTTTTGGTCTTTGAATGTCGATTTAGCTTCATTTTTAGTAATAGTAATTCTAGTCGAACTTAACGTGGATTTCAATGTAAATTGCATTTTTGTCACGTTTTAACGATAAAATTGATATACCAAATTAATTTAAATTCGAATCTAATACGATTTATGAAATCTCATTTTTGGGTCAAAATCGCATTTTTTGGTCTTGTATATTCGATTTAGCTTCATTTTTATTAATAGTACTTCTGTTCGAAATTAACGTAGATTTCGATGTAAATTGCATTTTTCGCACGTTTTAAAGATAAAATTGATATACCAAATTAATTTAAAACCGAAACTAGTAAGATTAATGAAATCACATTTTTGGGTTAAAATCGCATTTTTTGGTCTTGAATATTCGATTTAGCTTCATTTTTAGTAATCGTATTTATGTTCGAAATTAACTTGGATTTCGATGTATATTGAATTTTTGGCACGTTTTATCGACAAAATTGAAACACCAAATTAATTTAAAGTCGAAACTAATACGATTTATGAAATCACATTTTTGGTTCAAAATCGCATTTTTTGGTCTTGAATAGTCGATGTAGCTTCATATTTAGTAATATTACTTCTGGTCGAAATTAACCTGGATTTCGATGTAAATTGCATTTTTGGCACGTTTTAACGACAAAATTGAAACACCAAATTAATTAGAAGTCGAACCTAATTCGATTTATGAAATCACATTTTTGGGTCAAAATCGACTTTTTTGGTCTGGAATAATCGATTATGATTCATGTTTAGCAATGGTGTTCCTGCTCGAAATTAACGTGGATTTCGATGTAAATTGCATTTTTGCACGTTTTAACGATAAAATTGATAAACCAAATATATTTAAAGTCGAAACTAATACGATTTGTAAAATCACATTTTAGGTTCAAAATCTACTTTTTTCGTCTTGAATAGCATTTTTCGCACGTTTTGACGATAAAATTGATACACCAAATTAATTTAAAGTCGTAACTAATACAATTTATGAAATCACATTTTTGGGTCGAAATCGTATTTTTTGGTCTTGAATAGTCGATTTAGCTTCATTTTTAGTAATAGTATTTCTGGTCGATATTAACATGGATTTCGATGTAAATTTCATTTTTGGCACGTTTTCAGGTTAAAATTGATATAACAAATTAATTTAATGTCGAAACAAATACGATTTATGAAATCACATTTTTGGGTCAAAATCGACTTTTTTGGTCTTGAATAATCGATAATGATTCATGTTCAGCAATGGTGTTCCTGCTCGAAATTAGCGTGGATTTCGATGTAAATCGCATTTTTGCACGTTTTAACGATAAAATTGATAAACCAAATTAATTTAAAGTCGAAACTAATAAGATTTGTAAAATCACATTTTTGGATCAAAATCTACTTTTTTCGTCTTGAATAGTCGATTTTGCTACATTTTTACTAATCGTATTGCTGGTCTATATTAACGTGAATTTCGATGCAAATTGCATTTTTGCAACGTTTGAACGATAAAATTGATATACCAAATTAATTTAACGTCGAAACTAAAACGATTTATGAAATCACATTTTTGGGTCAAAATCGCATTTTTTGGGCTTGAATAGTCGATTTATCTTCATTTTTAGTATTCGTATTTCTGGCCGAAATTAACGTAGATTTCTGTCTAAATTGCATTTTTGGCACGTTTTAACGATAAAAATGATACACCAAAGTAATTTATAGTCGAAACTAATACAATTTATGAAATCACATTTTTGGGTCAAAAACGCATTTGTTGGTCTTGAATAGTCGATTTAGGTTCAGATTTAGTAATCGTACTTCTGGTAGAAATTAACGTAGATTTCGATGAAAATTGCATTTTTGGCACGTTTTAACGGTAAAATTGATATACCAAATTAATTTAAAATCGAAACAAATACGACTTATGAAATCACATTTTTGGGTCAAAATCGACTTTTTGGGCCTGGAATAGACGATTTTGCTTCATTTCTAGTAATCGTGTTTCTGCTCGAAATTAACGTGTATCTCGATGTAAATTGCATTTTTAGCACGTTTTAACGATAAAATTGATAAACCAATTAATTTAAAGTCGAAACTAATACGATTTAAGAATTAACATTTTTGGTCAAAATCGCATTTTTTGGTCTTTAATAGTCGAATTAGCTTCATTTTTAGTATTCGTACTTCTGGTCGAAAGTAACGTGGATTTCGATGTAAATTGCATTGTTGGGACGTTTTAAAGATAAATTTGATATACCAAATTAATTTAAAGTCGAAACTAATACGATTTATGAAATCACATTTTTGGGTCAAAATCGCATTTTTTGTCTTGAATAGTCGATTTAGCTTCATTTTTAGTAATAGTAATTCTAGTCGAAATTAACGTGGATTTCGATGTAAATTGCATTTTTCGCACGCTTTGACGATAAAATTGAAACACCAAATTAATTTAAAGTCGAAACTAATACGATTTATGAAATCACATTTTTGGGTCAAAATCGCATTTTTTGGTCTTGGAATGTCGTTTTAGCTTCATTTTAAGTAATAGTACTTCTGGTCGAAATTAACGTGGATTTCGAAGTAAATTGCATTTTTCGCACGCTTTGACGATAAAATTGAAACACCAAATTAATTTAAATTCGAAACTAATACGATTTATGAAATCACATTTTTGGTTCAAAATCGCATTTTTTGGTCTTGGAATGTCGTTTTAGCTTCATTTTAAGTAATAGTACTTCTGGTCGAAATTAACGTGGATTTCGAAGTAAATTGCATTTTTGGCACGTTTTAGCGATAAAATTAATTTAAAGAATTAATTTAAAGCCAAAACAAATCCGATTTATGAAATCACTTTTTGGGGTCAAAATCGAGTTTTTGGGTGAGGAATAGACGATTTTGCTTCATTTCTAGTAATCGTGATTCTGCTCGAAATTAAGGCGGATTTCGAAGTAAATTGCATTTTTGATACGTTTTAACGATAAAATTGATATACCAAATTAATTTAAAGTCGAAACAAATACGATTTATTAAATCACATTTTTGGGTCAAAATCGACTATATGGGCCTGGAATAGACGATTATGCATCATAAATAGTAATCGTATTTCTGCTCAATATTAACGTGGATTTCGATGTAGATTGCATTTTTGGCACGATTAAACGATAAAATTCATGTACTATATTAAGTTAAAGTCGAAACTAATACGATTTATGAAATCACATTTTTTTGTCAAAATCTCATTTTTTGGTCATGAATAGTCGATTTAGTTTCATTTTAGTAATAGTACTTCTGCTCGAAATTAACGTGGATTTCGATGTAAATTGCTTTTTTGGCACGTTTTCACGATAAAATTTATTTACAGAATTAATTTAAAGCCAAAACAAATCCGATTTATGAAATCACATTTTTGGGTCTAAATCGAGTTTTTTGGCCTGGAATAGACGATTTTGCTTAATTTCTAGTAATCGTGTTTCTGCTCGAAATTAACGTAGATCTCGATGGAAATTGCATTTTTAGCACTTTTGAACGATAAAATTGATATACCAATTAATTAAAGTCGAAATTAATACGATTTAAGAATTCACATTTTTGGTCAAAATCGCATTTTTTGGTCTATAATAGTCGATTTAGCTTCATTGTTAGTATACGTATTTCTGGTCGAAATTAACGTGGATTTCGATGTAAATTGCATTTTTCGGCACGTTTTAGCGATAAAATTGATACACCAAATAAATTTAAAGTCGAAACCAATACGATTTATAAAATCACATTTTGGGGACAAAATCGACTTTTTTGGTCTTGAATAATCGATTTTGATTCTTGTTTAGTAATCGTGTTCCTGCTCGAAATTAACGTGGATTTCGATGCAAATTGCATTTTTGGCACGTTTTAACGATAAAATTAATATACTAAATTAATTTAAAGTCGAAACTAATACGATTTATGAAATCACATATTTGGGTCAAAATCGCATTTTTTGTCTTGAACAGTCGATTTAGCTTCATTTTTAGTAATAGTAATTCTAGTCGAAATTAACGTGGATTTCGATGTAAATTGCATTTTTCGCACGCTTTGACGATAAAATTGAAACACCAAATTAATTTAAAGTCCAAACTAATACGATTTATGAAATCACATTTTTGGGTCAAAATCGACTTTTTTGGTCTTGAATAATCGATTTTGATTCTTGTTTAGTAATCGTGTTCGTGCTCGAAATTGACTTGGATTTCTATGGTAATTTCATTTTTGGCACGTTTTAGCAATAAAATTGATATATCAAATTAATTTAAAGTCGAAACTAATACGATTTATGAAATCACATTTTTGGGTCAAAATCACATTTTTTGGTCTTTGAATGTCGTTTTAGCTTCATTTTAAGTAACAGTACTTCTGGTCGAAATTAACGTGGATTTCGAAGTAAATTCATTTTTGGCACGTTTTAAAAATAAAATTGATACACCAAATTAATTTAAATTCGAATCTAATACGATTTATGAAATCTCATTTTTGTGTCAAAATCGCATATTTTGGTCTTGTATATTCGATTTACCTTCATTTTTATTAATAGTACTTCTGTTCGAAATTAACGTGGATTTCGATGTAAATTGCATTTTTCGCACGTTTTAAAGATAATATTGATATACCAAATTAATTTAAAGTCGAAACTAATACGATTTATGAAATCACACTTTTGGTTCAAAATCGCATTTTTTGGTCTTGAATAGTCGATTTAGCCTCATTTTTAGTAATAGTACTTCTGGTCGAAATTAACCTGGATTTCGATGTAAATTGCATTTTTGGCACGTTTTAACGAAAAAATTGATACACCAAATTAATTAGTAGTCGAACATAATTCGATTTATGAAATCACATTTTTGGGTCAAAATCGCATTTTTTGGTCTTGAATATTAGATTTAGCTTCATTATTAGTATACGTATTTCTGGTCGATATTAATGTTGATTTCGATGTAAATTGCATTGTTGGCACGTTTTAACGATAAAATTTATATTCCAAATTAATTTACAGTCGATTCTAATACGATTTATGAAATCACATTTTTGGGTCAAAATCGCATTTTTTGGTCTTGAATAGTCGATTTAGCTTAATTTTTAGTAATAGTAATTCTAGTCGAAACTAACGTGGATTTCGATGTAAATTGCATTTTTCGCACGTTTTGACGATAAAATTGATACACCAAAATAATTTAAATTCGAAACTAATACGATTTATGAAATCACATTTTTGAGTCAAAATCGACTTTTTTGGTCTTGAATAATCGATTTTGATTCTTGTATATTAATCGTGTTCCTGCTCGAAATTAACGTGGCTTTTTTGGCACGTTTTAACAATAAAATTGATATACCAAATTAATTTAAAGTCGAAACTAATACGATTTGTAAAATCACATTTTTGGTTCAAAATCTACTTTTTTCGTCTTGAATAGTCGATTTTGCTACATGTTTAGTAATCGAATTTCTGTTCGCAATTAACGTGGATTTCGATGTAAATTGAATTTCTGGTACGTTTTGACGATAAAATTCATATACCAAATTAACTTAAAGCCGAAACTAATACGATTTATGAAATCACATTTTTGGGTCAAAGTAGCATTATTTGGTCTTGAATATTCGATTTAGCTTCATATTTACTAATCGTATTGCTGGTCGATATTAACGTGAATTTCGATGTAAATTGCATTTTCGCCACGTTTTAACGATAAAATGGATATACCAAATTATTCAACGTCGAAACTAAAACGATTTATGAAATCACAATTTTGGGTCAAAATCGCATTTTTTGGTCCTGAATATTCGATTTAGCTTAATTTTTAGTAAACGTATTTCTGGTCGAAATTAATGTGGATTTCGATGAAAATTGAATTTTTGGACGTTTTAACGATAAAATTGATATACCAAATTAATTTAAAGTCGAAACTAATACGATTTATGAAATCACATGTTTGGCTCAAAATCGCATTTTTTGGTCTTGAATAGTCGATTTAGCTTCATTTTTAGTAATAGTAATTCTAGTCGAACTTAACATGGATTTCAATGTAAATTGCATTTTTGTCACGTTTTAACGATAAAATTAATATATAAAATTAATTTAAAGTCGAAACTAATTCGATTTATATAATCACATTTTGGGGATAAAATCGACTTTTTTGGTCTTGAATAATTGATTTTGCATCATTTTTAGTCATAGTACGTCGAAACTGACATGGATTTCGATGTAAATTGAATTGTTGGAACGTTATAACGATAAAATTGATACACCAAATTAATTTAAAGTCGAAACTAATACGATTTATGAAATCACATTTTTGGGGCAAAATTGACTATTTTGGTCTTGAAAAATCGATTTTGATTCTTATTTAGTAATCGCGTTCCTGCTCGAAATTAACGTGGATTTCGATGTAAATTGCATTTTTGGCACGTTTTAACGATAAAATTGATATACCAAATTAACTTAAAGTCGAAACTAATACGATTTATGAATTCACATTTTTGGTTCTAAATCGCCTTTTTTGGTCTTGAATAGTCTTATATAATAGAATTAGCTTCATTTTTAGTAATAGTAATTCTAGTCGAAATTAACGTGGATTTCGATGTGAATAGCATTTTTGGGACGTTTTAAATATAAAATTGATATAAGAAATTAATTTAAAGTCAAAACTAATACGATTTATGTAATCACATTTTTGAGTCAAAATCGAATTTCTAATCCTTGAATAGTCGGTTTTACTTCATATTTAGTGATCGTGTTTCTGCACGAAATTAACGTGGATTTCGATGTAAATTGCACTTTTGGAACGTTTTAACGATAAAATTGATATACCAAATTAATTTAACGTCGAAACTAATAATATTTACGGTATCACATTTTTGGGTCAAAATCGCATTATTTGGTCTTGAATATTCAATTTAGCTTCATGTTTAGTATACGTATTTCTGGTCGAAATTAATGTTGATTTCGATGTAAATTGCATTTTTCGCACGTTTTAAATTTAAAATTGATACACCAAATTAATTTAATGTCGAAACTAATACGATTTATGAAATCACTTTTTTGGATCAAAATCAACTTTTTTGGTTTTGAATAATCGATTTTGATTCTTCATTCGTAATCGTGTTCCTGCTCGAATTTAACGTGGATTTCGATGTAAATTGCATTTTTGGAACGTTTTAACGATAAAATTGATATACCAAATTAATTTAACGTCGAAACTAATAATATTTATGGTATCACATTATTGGGTCAAAATCGCATTTTTTGGTCTATAATAGTCGATTTACCTTCAGTTTTGTATACGTATTTTTGGTCGAAATTAACGTGGATTTCGATGCAAATTGCATTTTTGGCACGTTTTAACGATAAAATTGATAAACCAAATTACTTTAAAGTCGAAACTAATACGATTTATGAAATCACATTTTTGAGCAAAATCGACTTTTTTGGTCTTAAATAATCGATATTGATTCTTGTTTAGTAATCGTGTTCCTGCTCGAAATTAACGTGGATTTCGATGCAGATGACATTCTGGGCACGTTTTTACGATAAAATTGATATACCAAATTAATTTAAAGTCGAAACTAATACTATTTATGAAATCACATTTTTGGGTCAAAATCGCATTTTTTGTCTTGTATAGTCGATTTAGCTGCATTTTTAGTAATATTATTTCTGTTTGATATTAACGTGGATTTAGATGTAAATTTCATTGTTGGCACGTTTTAACGATAAAATTGATATACCAAATTAATATACAGTCGAAACTAATACGATTAATGAAATCACATTTTTAGGTCAAAATCACATTTTTTGATCTTGAATAGTCAATTTAGCTTCATTTTACTTAATAGTACATCCGGTCGAAATTAACGTGGATTTCGAAGTAAATTGCATTCTTGGCACGATTTAAAGATAAAATTGATACACCAAATTAATTTAAATTCGAATCTAATACGATTTATGAAATCGCATTTTTGTGTCAATATCGAATTTTTTGGTCTTGTATACTCGATTTCGCTTCATTTTTAGTAATTGTATATCTGTTTGAAATTATCGAGGATTTCGATGTAAATTGCATTTTTCGCACGTTCTAAAGCTAAAATTGATACACCAAATTAATTTAAAGTCGAAACTCATACGACTTATGAAATCACATTTTTGGGTCAAAATCGCATTTTTTGGTCTTGAATAATCGATTTAGCTTCATTTTTAGTAATCGTATTTATGTTCGAAATTAACGTGGATTTCGATGTATATTGCATTTTTCGGCACGTTTTAACGATAAAACTGATATACCAAATTAATATACAGTCGAAACTAATACGATTTATGAAATCACATTTTTGGGTCAAAAACGCATTTTTTGGTCTATAATAGTCGTTTTAGCTTCATTTTTAGTATACGTATTTCTGGTCGGAATTAACGTGGATTTCGATGTAAATTGCATTTTTCGGCACGTTTTATCGATAAAATTGATACATCAAATTAATTTAAATTCGAAACCAATACGATTTATAAAATCAAAACAGTTTTTCTATTTAGTTGTATACAGCCCGTACTATTTTACCATGAAACTTGTTGCAATCCTTAATTCATCGTTCGAATTGTAAGTTAAAAAGTGTGACTTTCTGTGGGTTTGTTACAAGCACCTAACTGGGTCTTAATCGCGATTTCAGAATTTTCGCCAAATTACCGTAATTGTATAATTCATCAGAGAGGTTGGAATTTCAAGCCGACTTCGAGTTAAGAAGTGGTCTTGCGTTTCGTCAGGTGTGTTTGAAACGTGGCGCGAGTACTTCCGTATAAATTGGTCTCGTTTAGTCAATGTAGGATCGGTTGTACACGACGTGGCATTGATACAAGCCTCCAGTCGAAACCGATCCGTTTGACAAAGTGGATATGCCCGTAGGAAAATGTAACATCGATCTGATATTCCCGCGCTGGTATCAGTAACGCTCGGGAACAATGGTTCATTAACACGGGTGTGTTCATTAATGCGTGCTCCTCATTGACCGCGACAAATTTGTTGTCGCGCGTCACTTTTTTTGCCGGCCTATTAAAACTCTGCCCAGAGTGAAATTGCAGTTGCTTAAAAAGCGATCTTGCAAAAAGTAACCAGTTTCTTCACTCAGCAAGTTCCATCGTTCTTGGTCCGCAGGTTTTTCAATTTTTTCTCGAGTAATTTTGAATTTTGTAAACCAAGCTGCAAGTTAAATGGTATGAAATTTATACGTCTTATTGTACGAAGACTGTTTCAAAAATACACATTTTTACAGTGCAACATTGAGTTAAGATGGAAATTTATGTTGATTGGTTAATGATAAAAATTGACTCACGAATGCCAAGTTTTCATAAATGTCTTCAGAAGAATTTGCTTGTAAAGAGAACATTAATAAATTAACAACAACAAAAAATGGTACGAATACGAGTTTGTTTTGGACGTTTCTTTTTTTTTTTTGTTGAACGTTTGAACGTTGAAAGAGCGTTCGTCAGACGTGAAAAAATGCGTGCTTGACATTTGTTCGGCTTTGAAACAACTTCGCATCTAATTGGGCTCATTAAAAAATTAATTTGCGACACGATAGTTTTGTTCTTCGACATAAACGGTTGTTGACAATAAAGACACGAGCGTAGCAGTCGGTTCGTAAACAAACAAAAAGTTCGGCTCGAGTTCCGTACATCGTAAGCGCGATGAAAATGAATGTAAAGCCTTAATGGACTGATACTTGATAATGGCTGGCGAAGACCGGGATACTCGAGCTTCGAGTCAATGTACTCGTTTCTCCTTTAATAGTCGGATATCCGTGAAAGGCCTTCGGAAAGCCAGACAGACGTACGGAGGGAGCCTTGGCGCGACGCATGGAATGCACGAGAAGACCGGACAGTGGCTACCTCTGACCTTTCGCGCTCGACGAATACCGCATTTATGTTACCCAATAATCCGCCAGTGGCTTGGAAAAAAGGTTGGCATTTCTTTTCTTTTTTATTTTCTTTTTTGCTTGGTTGTTTGTTTGTTTGTTTGTTTGTTTGTATAATTCTTGTACAACGACAGCGATCTATTCGATCTGTGGGTGAAATCGTCACGCGCAAAAGCAGCCGAGGGAGGATGCACGCTTCGCAATTATTGCACAAATATTTGCGGGGTGTTGGTCGCGAATAAAAAGAACGCCAATGAAACAAATCGCGGCGCCGCTGTTTAAACAGCGAAACGCGACGCACGTTTTTCGTGCAGTTTTGCCATGCGAGAAGAAGAAATGAAGAAATGTAAACAGAGAGGCGTGAAATTTGTTTACTGGAAGGACGAAAATGTTCGGTTGTTTAACGCTCGGTAGAATAAACATTTTGCTGCGCGTTATAACGAATCCGAGAGCTTTATTTGAGCGCGAATGATACGTCACTGTATTTTATCGCAATGTTGTTTTTAATGGGCGCAAATAACATCGGCAAGGGGCGAACCGTCGGGTTGACATGTTGTTTTGTTTCTGGTGAACTTTGACAAGTTCGCGTGTCCCGTCCTGCTCCTGTTTTGCCGCGTTTGTTTCTGAATTTCGTGCGCCCATGGTTGGCACCGTCATTGTCGAATTTGAATCAGCTGGATGGGGAAAGGATCCAGGAACGATCAGAGCAACACTCCGTGACTTTAACATAACGACTTTGCGCACATTGGTTCGTTGCTCTCCTGGAATTAAACTGCGCGAGTGGACAAATGAATTTTTAGCACGAGTAACATAGTTGCGCTTCGTAAGGTGCATTTTCTTACTTGAACCCGGTGACTCGAAAGGGTCGTCAAGAACCACGAGGATCCTTGGAACTGTCAGTACACCTAAGTCAATGCGTTAATCTAGCGTTTCATTAAAATGTGACCTTTCATTTGTATGATATTTTGGTCAATTTGCTCAATCAACGACGTTCAGTCGACCGTCTCGTAATACAATTATTCGAAACGACGGGCAAATGGGAATGGCGCTCGAACTGCCGATAAAAGAAGAAAAGTCCATTCCTTTAATAATTAAGATTATGCAAATAATTAGAAAATACTTTTTGAGCTCGTTCTCCTCGAGTTTAACGTCGGCATATTTTTTATACTCTTGTTCGTTTTGTTTCAAATTGACTTTGCTTAACACAAGCTCAAGAATTTAACAGCATTTCGATGTACCCGGACGAATAAATAAATATTGCACCCAGCTTCATTCATAATTTGAGAGCTGTTGCACTTTCTCACTGCTTGAAAATATTCTTGCTATTAATTAGCAAACTCCTACGGCTGAAGAACCGAACTGTCTTTATAAAAGATTCATCCTTCTGGTTAATTGCGATATAATTAAAACAGAGACATTCGTTTTGGTATTGCAGTACAATTGCCAGCAATGGAGAGGTGGTGGAACTGTTTTATTCATGACTCCGCATGTTGAAAAAGTGTCCCGCTTATAACACGGAATGAATTTGGATAATTTTTTACGTTCGAAAAGGTTTTCATCAAAACAATTGCTTTTGTTTTACGCCACTGTTCAAGTCACGGAGTTAGTTTTTCATGTTTTATTTAACGTTGTGCACGTATTTCAAAAATCCACCATCGCTGTACACGTTTTCCGTGGCGACAAAACATTAAGCTAAAAACATTGATTTTGATGTTCAATTATTCACGCACTTTTGGAATACAATTTTGAAGTCAATCTGATTTTTGTTCCTGAAATTTATTTACAGTCAAATAAAAAAAAAAAAAAACATGTTGCAAAGCATTTCCTGCAACTGAAAAAGTGCACAGCAAAGTCGGATTGTTGAAATTGGTTCGTTTTGATTTTCTACATTAAATTTGACAACGAAACGATGATCACGGCAACGAAAACGAACAAACTTCGATGCAAAGGTCCCAAATAAACTATCGAAGAGACAAATTCATGGTTGAATTTGTGAGTAGCAAATGCGGAGTGAAATCGTAAGAAAGTACAATCACGAATGATTTTTAATAACGAAGTACGACCCTCCGGACGATATTGATTCTGCATGACTGAAGCATCATCGGCACGCAGAGGCTGTCAGTTTTGTGATGATCACTTCCCCCGCCCCACCCAACTGGTCGTTGCACTGAAATATTCAGGCAGCGTTAGTTCCACCGTGCGAAGTCGTGGAAACACAGTTCCATGACTTTAAACAATCGCGCTCGTGTGTTTCCCCGCATTATCTCCGGCGTTCGCTATAATTTATGATCGCCGCGGATCGCGATCTCGACCGAGAGGCAGAAGCCAAGCGAGATGGTCACGCTGTCTCGAATCGTCAGCGAATTCCGAGACGGCGAATTCCGCAGCGGCGACGGACGCCGCCGCCCACGGCACTTTCGCGCCCTGGACGGACCCGTGGACCGCCCGTTGCCCCGGTTCCGCCAACCCGCCGCATCCCCCCACC
>JABFOX010000278.1:0-18456 GCA_022817665.1 Axea sp. ZL-2020
ATATAAATATGGTAATATTTAAAATTATATTTATTTTCTATTATTAATAAAATCAAATTATCCGATTATTAAATGGGATGATAACATAATTCTAATTTGATTTATAATTTATTCGAAAAGTTTTAAGACTGGATTCATTATAGAAATTGATTGATGAAACTTTCCATTCAATAGGAATGTCTCGTTCTTTAAGTTATTCTTCAAAAAGATATTTATGAATATATGAAAATAAGTATTTGCTTTGTTTCATTAGCATTGCTGATACATTGTCATTTATAACAAATGTCATTTATAACAAAATTCTCAATTTTACAAATAATATCTGAAGCAGATATTTTGATTGTATTAATTTTGTAAAGTCTTTGATCATAATTTTAAGGTTGAAAAAGTTACCAGATAATACCCAAAAATTAATTTTATATTGATTATTCGGTTTCTAAATGTCATTTATAAGCTAATGGAATGATATAATTTAAATATTGAAACTTAAAATATACATCGTAGTCATTTTTTGTTTGTTTATAATATTCGATAAAATATTTATATCATTTAAATTTAAATAAAAACAAATTTTCATCTGATGTAAACAAGCTTATTATATCATCATTCTTTAAACATTTTAAATTGAAATAAATTATTCTATATTTATGTAAAGTTAAATTTTATTTAATTTAAGAGATATTATTTCAGAGCATGTTAAATAATTAACAATATTAGACTCTTTAATTTTTTATTTAAGGGTACTTGAACACTTGATTAGAATAAAAATGACAGTATGTATTTTTCTATTTATAATATTGTGTATGAAGTACTGAAATTTCATGAATAAGAATGACACCGGAATTTGAACTTGACAAATGGCCTTCTGGACAACTTGCCAAAGTAAGCAAAAGCAGTAGTTGTACACTACTTAAAGGATAGTACCGAAATATATAATCCAATTATAAATTTAGTACAATAATAAAATACATGTTTAACAAATAATTATAATAAAATGTATAATATAAAGATGCTTTTTATATAATTTAGATTTTTTAAAACAAACATTTAATTTTAATCACTGGAAATGAAGTAATGGTCAAAAATATATTTGCCTGAGTATTAGATTCATCTTGTTAGTTTGTATGTACTAAAACTTGGATATAATTGATGTACAAATGATTATAATCCTGGTAAAATTGTATTTATTTGTATTTTAAATATAGAATTACACGTTTTTTAATGTAAAATATAGCTTTAAAAAAATAACATGAACTTAATTACTTTAATAATTTCAATCAAAGAGACTTCCATATTATTTTGTAAATAGTACACAATGGACAATAAATTATATAAATTATTGAATATTTTTAAATTTTATAGTACCAGCTTAAACATTAGCTCTTTACTTATAGAGTTTTTATATTTGATCGTTACACATGAACTGCAAACATTTTATATAGCAGATACTACATCAAGTATGATTACATTTCTGTGAAAAAATTCTGCGCTACCCATCGACGGTGGCGTACAATCATATTCTCTTCAAAATATAAATCAGTCGTATATTTTCATAACTCAAATACAGATAACTTTTTTGTCCACGAAACATATCATTATGTTATGCACGTGAATACCATAATCGTATTAGCATTTTATTGAGTTTGTATACGTGAAGTTAAATGCAATATGTTAAATTTGTGTATAAAATTTCATGTAAGGAATACGCATCATATAAAGAATAAAAAATTATAATATAAATAAGAATACGTATATACAAGCATTATATTTCAAATAAAAACCATACAATTATATAAGCATTCAAGTTCAAATGGCATTAGATCAGAGTACGTCCAAATATTTTAAACCCTTTTCAGGTTATTGTATTTAGTCTAAAAATTTCATGTCACGTCAACGCTAATCCTATACAGATCAGTGGTTTCGACTTTTGAAAACTTGTCATTTTTCGCTTAAAAATGCATCATAATAATCCATATAGAGTATAATATAGTGTAATATTATAGGCATTTCTAAACGAACTTCATGCAATAAAGTTATCACATTATAAAATGGTGGTATAATGAAAAAACCTGAATTTAATATTAATAATATATTTTCATAAGATGTTGGTGATGGCTGTAATAACATTAATAATTATAATAATAACGATAATTTTTCATATCTGCAAAATCATATTTAATAATTGTTCAATATTTATAAACTTTATTTATTTCAATTGCACAACTGAAAATATTTCAAAAAATAAGCTCTATACAAAAAAATGTACAAGTAAACATTTAATATATTTAAGGGAAAGGTGTCTTTCCTGTGTTAAATGTTTCTTTTCTTTAGTTTTTTTTTTTATTCTTTGTTTGTATATTGTTGGTGTTTGTTTGTTAATAATTGAAAATTAGAATTATGTTACACCTGCGTGAAAATTACTTCTCACCCTCCAACCGCTACTGATGGTGGGATGGTAGCTAACTTTTTATTGCGTATTCGAATTGTATTTACCAAAATATATCAAGTTTATTTTAGTATTTCTTCTTTAATTATGTTTCATTCAAGAGTTATAATAGTTCAAAATGTCCGCTCATTACTGTTAAACCGAGACAAAAAGACCGTTACATTGAAAGAAAATCAATCTTGATGTAATGGTGGTAAATGATACATTTAACCTCTTATAAGTTTCGATTAAAGCAATGATAAGAAAAAAATGATTTGAGTAAGCTCAACGTAATACGTGACACAGAATTCAAATATGCAATAGAAAATGGAGGTTACCGTTTGAAATTTCAAAGTTGCTCCTCTATTAGACGGATAGATGAAGGAGGAGAGTAATTTAATTATATTAAAGGTTTATACGAGACATTTTTTTCGTACGATGCTTATTTCTCGAGATATTCTGAACTGTCAATTTAAAATAAACTCTATATATTAGAAAGGATTATTTTCGAGTTTGAAATGTTGTTTATTGTTTTATATTATAGAATAATTTATATTAATGAGATACTTTGTAAAGTCAGTTATAAAGATCGTCTGATAATAACAAGCGAGTCTTCATAAAACAGTCTAAAAATATTTTAATTTGCTTCACATTTTTCATTGCCATGAATGTCATAAAAGTCATCAACAATGATGAATAGAATGAACAATTTACTTATGGTAAATCGTTAAAAATATGACAGACATTAATATTATGATATCATTACGTTTACCGAGATAACAAACTGTTATAATGACCGTACAAAATCTATGCAATTAAATTTTAAATGTTATGTAAAGATTGCGAGTAGGTGCCTTGTTGTATGTCTAATTTTTTCTACATCATTTCGTTGTATTTAAAATGAGCGATTATTGCGAAAGTTTTCTGTAATTTGTTTATATTATTTAATAAGCTAACTGAGATGTAACTAAGATAAACAACACAGTAGTAATCGGATCAATAATCAAAACGAGAAATACGTTGTTTTACTTCATATTACAGTTTTAATATTTTAATGGAAAAGTACTGATTACGTAATACCAATGTAATATTTAATACCGATACAAAATTGCAAGTATTTTTGAAAATTTACAAATTTCCAAAAGTCTGTCTTATCAGATATTTTTATCGGCATGTATTATACGGCTTATTGTATAAAAATAAAACCTATTAGAAAATTTGTGAGCAAGTGCGAGGAACACTTAGTAGGGTCCAAATTATTTACATTTGGTACACTTACTTAACGCACTGTAAATGGTATCAGTCTTTCTTTTTGTCAGCAACAAAATTAAGCATAGAAAAAGAAGACTCATAAAAACAAAATGTGCCGTAGATTACATAATACATTTTTTGTGATATTACGGTTATATAATATGCAAAAATCGTAACGGCGCGTAACAAAATTGTCTTGCTTTCATTTTTTACGCTGTCCAAAAAGGCAAGTTTCCCATCCGTTATCGAGTTTTTTCCACAAATAAAAATAAAAGAAACGTGGTCTTGTCCCCTTCAAAAATGGCAAAGCATTTGTCCAGGGGCAGCCGCTTGAAACGACTGAAAAATTGCCTAGCTCATATTTCGCATTTTACCCAAAACGGAATATCTTTCTAATTGTAAAGTATTCAAATGTCGAGTCTACAATCTCGATGGAATGCTTAATAATGATTTCAATATAAAAAAGCCGGGTGAAACGGGTAATAAAAATGCAGCGCCGCATGAAATAGACGGATAGGCGTAGATAAATAGATAGCCGAGTAAATATTGTGCTTAACTCGATCCGAGGATCGAAGCCCAGGTCGGTCCAGTCCAGTCCAGTTCGGTCGTCAGTCCGGCTTTCTCGAGAGGTGCACCTTGGCATACTTAACGCAGGCAGCCAACCCCACGCTGCACATATATTCTTTAACTCGCGAGTCACATCTCAGAAAGCCGAAAGGCTTCACACCGATTATATGCAATACACACGTACAAATGACTCTCGAGGATCTTTCAGGCGTACGCATGTACACGCCATTGGTCGTTCTTTTCTCGATCTCACATTCACTCGATTCACTCTCAACCAGCGACTCTCAGAGTCGGTTGGTTACATAACGGAAGAGGGTAGCCTCTTCTTTCTCGTGTCACTCGACCGTCTTTCAAATTGTCTAAGAATTTTTGTACGCGTCTGATAGAATTATCTGATTTGAAATATGATTAAAAATCAGCGATATTTTTTCATTAATATTGTCGTGATCAATGAAAAAAATTGCAGTGTTAAAAATGTAGTCAAATCAATTGAAAAATTACCGTTATTCTTTGTTTACATGCATGAACAATTTTTTTCATGCTTGTGGATTTTTGTTAAAAGCAGTCTTCGAACGAATATTAATTTTTATCACAAATGAGTTTTATTATTTGTACTTTTTGCATAAGGATTAAAATGGTACGTGTCTTCTTAGCTTTTAGTCATAAATATATTCATTTGTGTCGTTAACTTGCACTTTAAGTATCCCATTAATTTTCCAATGAAAGAAATGGATTTTGATTTCTCATTGTATAGAATTGTCATTATGTTGATAGATTTTGTTGTTATAATATTTCGAATTGAGTTCTGTTATTTATTCTCTTGAATTCTTCGACTGTGTCAAACAGCTATTTTTATTTTTATTTGATAATTAAAACAAAGATGTATTTATTTATTATTACGAAATTAAACAATTATCCAGTGTCAATGACTCTTTAGAAAAATAATTATTAGTTTATAGCACAATGCGTGGAATTAAAACTTTAAGTTTTTACTAAACAGTCATAATATTTTTTTCATATAACAGTAAGCATTATTTTTGTTTGTAGATGGAATTTCGAACTTTGGATGCATCTATTTTTATAGTTGCTGTAGAAAACAATGTGACACAATTTCATTGTACTTGCAAATTAGGTGTATACATAAAAGAATTTAAACGACGTGTGTCGAATATTAGTTACATTTTATTAATTGAATGATTTGCAGATTGTGCAAGTTTCCAATTTTTCAATCAAGCAAAATTAGAAAAATTAGAAAATTCTATTATTGTTTGCAATTATAATTAAGAAAGAACAATTTTTCCAAAATATTTTAATTTTTGTTATTGTATATTTATCTCTATAGTAAAAGAAGTTAATAAGTGACGAAACGAAGTTTCTTTTATGAGGTACGTTTGACTTTGCGAGACAAACCGGACCATGGAACAAGTTGGTGTCACAAATAATACTTTATCATACGTCGAATTGCTGTGATTATTATTTATGATCTATTCAAGAACACAATTAGTGTGCTACTTCATAAATTATATTTTAAAAATTAATCTGCGTGCTTTTAATTACGTTGAGACGTTTGTTTATCGAAGTCTCGATAAATTTATTTCTTCCTAAAGTGAAAAAAATGCTTGACATTGCACATAATTAATATTCTAAAACATATTAAAAACAAATATTGACTAATTATTAATACATTAAACATTTCAGGCGCCAAAACGTTTTTGCACTTATTTATTTCGTTTTAATAAAAATAGAAAGGAAAAATATATAAACAAACGAATACGAAATAATTAATTTTTGTAGTGAGATAAAATTTATGTAACAATGAGAGTTGCTTAATTCTAAGAAAATTTTTAATTTTATTATTGCAAGCATACGTACTAATCGATACCAATGAAATTGAATCAAATTAATTTAGGGAGAAATAACTGAATTAAGTCACAACTACTTTGAGGCGAATTTCACTCACCCCAAGTTGATGTAAAAATAATAAATGTTAATATTTAGTAATTCAAATCCAAATACATCATTGTTTAATATTACAAACACAAATTAAAAGTATTATTATACACAGCAAAAGTGGCAAAAGTTTGTGCAATAGCAGATCAAGTACAAAAATCGTAGCTACTATAGAAAATCAGTTGAAAAATTGGGAAATGTTATAAAACTGATCATAACACGATTCGGCAAAACCAATAAATCCAATAATTTGGACTTCTTTGTAGATTACCTTACAACTTCTACATTTGTATCTACCTAAAAATATGAATAAGATCCCAAAGTTCGGAATGATTTTTGACTCATATAATTTTAATCAATTTTCTTATTTTTACGAAAACGTTCTAACATTTAAAAATGCAATACAAATGCCGATAAATTACTGCAAACGATATGAACAATATGTTGACAATCGGTAAAGTAGAGCTGCTAAAAGTTACATTATTCATTGGTAATTTTACTTTTATTACGCGTGTCATTAATCACGAACAACTTTATAAATGTAAGTTTAACCGAAAGCGACGCAAATTTTGTTGATATTACAACTTTGCTCAATTCAATTACGAATTTCATATATAGATGACGAGAAGTGAAATATGATACTCGATCAAGCGTGTATGAAATAAATTGATTAGAAGTGCATTAGAGTTGCATCAACTTCCTACTGTGATGATGAATTCAATTTCAATTAATGCAACTACGTTCATACAATTACATTTTTCTATATCTTTTCCTTCCATTGTCAGTAGATGTTCTTTATGGCTTGTGGGCGAACAGTAAGAATATCTTCAAGTCTCGTAAATTACCGAGGACGCGCTGACTTTTCTACAATAATCGGGAATCCTGCATACTGCCTACGTTCATTGTTATACCGGCCACTGTCAACTTCGTTCAGTATAGGACTCATTGTCTATTATAGATTACACACAATGCATATATTCAACAATTAAATATTAAAGCAAATTTACATAATAATTTATCGCAACAAAAACGTTAGATGAACAGAATATTATTTCGAGTTTTGATTGAAGATTGAAACTTGCGTTTCAACAGCTATGTTACCTTCGTTTAACTTCTACTAAATTAGTTATATTTGTTTGCAATACATTCTTATTGAACTGATCTAATTAAAATGGTAATTGAATTTCGATTAAATCAGTATCAAAGTTAAATGAAATATAAGTATATACAATTTAAACATAATTTGAAAACAGTAGAAAGTATTACGTTAATGGTGTATCGATATATGCATGATGTGTAGATGGGAGTAAAGGTATAATTTTGAACACTCGAATTTTCTATTTTATTTTTTTGGAATTCTAATGAAAAGTTAAATCTTCAGAGTTTCTTCGTAACTCTTCGTAACTCATATTATATTCAGTTAAATTTTGAATATACATTATGGTGAATTTTAAGAATTTAAATTTTAGTTTGCGACAGATTAAAAACAACAAATTATAATCTTTGATCCATGTATAAACAATCTTATGTTAAAGAATTAATAGATTGCAACTTACTTTCAGTAATTATTAAATGCAATAATATATTTTATATCGCAAAGATTAATTTAGTAATGATTCGGCATAACTTTATTAGTTAATAAACTTTATAACTGATATAATGATTATTTTAAGTCACATAAAAATATTAATTAATATATATAGATCCAAAGTTTTATTAAGTTCAATAACGATTTAATAAAAATTGCGGAACTTTCATTAATGGAAGAGTAAAGATAAAAAATTTATTTATTACTGATCTAACAAATAAAACGTTTTAATGTTTAAAGGGAATTTGAATGAAAAGTGCAAGTTCTGATTGGAATAATCTTATTTATAAGTTACATCGGAAAAAATTAATTGTATTTGACGTGTGTATCAAAGTTGTCACAGATTCAATTATAATATTAATTTTAACAAAATGCGCAAAATAAAAATAATATGTTGAAAACATGGCTGTAACTGTGATAAAGATGCCATATATCTGAATAGTCAAAAAAGACTCACTTATAATTTTGGAAAAAAAAAACTAAAGAACAAAATTTAAAATCATTTTGTTTGCTTATTTATTTATTTGTATCGTTATACAGATTTTTTCGGAACCCATAGTCCTCACAAACTGTGGTTTTTTGTCTGCGTTTTTAGCAGTTTTTGTTTACTGGTTGAACTAAAGTAAATTTTTGGAAAGAAATAAATTTCTGTAAAGATGAGCTCATAATGGATACTACATAAATTTCTTGAAAAAAAAAAAACATTATTTTAAAAACTTATTTCTATATTTATTTCACAAAGAAAAGGGCAACATTTTTAAAAAGACATAATATGACTTGGCACACATCTAAAATTCTTTCTTTAATCAGTTTTTCAAACACTCATTATTAGTAACTTTTATTGGTATTCTCCAATAACTGGAAATAATTTATTCATCTTAAAGCATATTTCGAACGAAACTTCATTGGCATTACAAGTTTTGTTCATTAGAATGATGGCGATGGTGATGTTAGTAATGATATAATGATGACTATGATGATGGTGGTGGTGATGATGATGATGATGATGATAATGATGATGATGATGATTATTATTATTATTATTGCTATTAGTAGTATTATTATTGTTACTATTAGTATTATTTAAATTATTATTTGATGGATATTTACGTGATTACTTTACGATTACTGGTTGCATTATATTCAACCTATTCTTTGAACTGATTTCTAAAATAATTGTTCTTTATAATTAATTTTGTGAGTCATTTCATTCATTCTTTAATTAAGAATTTTGTCGGTGCATGCAAATATATTTTATTTCAAAAAAATTGAAGTTAGAAATTTAAATAAGTACACGTACACAAATGTGGAGTTCCAAGCAACAATGAAAGAGGTGAAAACAAAAGATTTGATTAGATTTTCTTATGTACAGTCAGCGACTTCCTTTAAGAAATCGGGAAAAAGGTAATAAAAAAGTATAAAGAGCATTCATATTTTTAACTCCACCTGCATTATAACACCGATGGACCTAAATCCGTAAGAAGTAGAAGGGAAATGTTGCATCTCGTTTTCAGAGAAGTTCAAACGTAATATAATAATACACGAATATATATATATTTATTTAATTAAATGTATAAATTGATTTTTGAATGAATTTGCACATAGCAACTTTTTCGTGGATATCTCGTGATTATTTATTAGTTGATTTTCAATAAAAATTCAAACAACTTTTATTCTATATTAATATCTTATACATAACTCTCGAACAATTATAGAAATTACAATTATAGAAAATTGTAATTACGGCGTTTTATATCGAGTACGCATTATCTAATATGCAATATTAATATAACCCAATATTGAAATGTATTAATAGGTTGCAAACGACATTCATGAGAATGCAGATTGTTGTATTGTATGATAACTAAATTAGTGGACATTGTATATCCAATAAAACGGGAACATAGTGACTGAGATGAAAATAGAATGAAAAGTGAATTGCATCATAAATCTTAATGTACGTTGCCACTGCGAAGAAAGTCATAAGAGCAAGAAGGTTAATTGCAATGGAGGAAAAGAATAGTGAATGATACATTGCGATCGCCGAATGCAAACACGAGAGTGTGATTATCTGTGCTATTCATACGCGTAGTTAGCAAGGTCGCGCGGTGCACATCGTGGTGGCAAAGGAGCATTGAAGCATTACGCACATAACTAATATAGCATAACCTATGGGCGGTCGAGGACGAACTTTAATGTTTAAATGTTCATGCGGCCCGTCCAAAGACTAATACTAAAGACTATTTGACGTTGTGCTTTTTATTCATCATGGTATAATTGTCACGATGTTGACTACTTTCATTTGAAGATTTAAAAGAAAAAAATGTAAACACGTCACCATAATTAAATTTTATTATATAAAGATTTATTTTAATTAAAGAGTCGGCATCGGATAAAAAGACACGGATTCGCGTTCTTTTTTCTTGCAGTCGTTCATGCAACGTTTCCAACAACCGTGTATTATCATGTTCGTTTCAACATGGTTTCCTTAAAACAGTACATTTTTCTTTTTTTCTTAAACTGTAAATATCTTGTTTATTACAATTATTATAATGTTTATTAATTCAGCGTTCGCGTTGAACTTATTATATTTCGAGTAAAGTAGAACGTCCTTTTACGTAAAAAAAAAAAAAATGTTAACTTCCAGTGTTTAATGAACCATTTGTGCGTTAAATTTTTTATGCTTTGTTAATTACTTTCATTTTAATAAAAAATTAAATTGTGAAAAGATCAAATTTCTAATTATTGTAAAATAAACTGTTTTTGTTTTTATTAATATAATTTTGTTTTTAATATATATTATTTATTTGTTTCTACGACACAACGAGAAATATTTTTTTATCTAAAAATGTAGTAAATTTGACTTAAAAAATAACGCACTCATACGTTGCGATAACATTTTTATAAATTGGTTATAGAAATTAACTTGACTATAGAAGTTAACTTGCCATGCGTTTAAAATTAAGAATTATAAAAATCACACAATCAAATAAAACATTTACGGATATTTTTATCCCTTGATCTTTCAAGACATCGAATGCTCTACATATTTCGGGTCAAGACTCGTGTCTAGATAATTCGGGTGTCGAGTTAGTTGATAATGTACAGCCGCTTAAATCTTATCATATTTTTATCAACGTGTTTTTTTATAAAATAAGTCAACTTATTTTACAAGCAGAAGCTGAGTACATAACGAACTTATGACCATTCTCATTGCTCGGGTGACAAAAACTCTGATATGTCGTTTTTTTTCAGTTCGTTCATGATTCTTTAATCATCAATCGATAAGAAACATAAAGATTAAGATAAGGCTTTAATATGTGAAGAATTACTTCATTTACACAAAACGACAAATATATGTTTGCTTCGGAATTATAAATTATCATTCATTTTGTTCCTCAAGCTTTCCAAGAGATAAACTGAGCATCAATAATAATAATAATAATAATTTAACGCTAATGTTCAAATTATATAACGTTGATAAACGACAACACTTTCGATCACCAAATCATCTCCATTTCAGGTCTTTGTTCTACTTTTTAACAATGCACAACTACATTTTCGTACATGACATACTTATGGCAAAAAAAGAATCGAGTTGCAGGAAATAGTGTATTCAAACAATTCTTTAATAACTTAGACTCAATGTTTCGCTAAAAAATGCCCACAAGATATTAAGTGTGAAAAATTACCAAGTTTATGTATATATTAAACACAAACACTGATGCTTAAGGTGTAATAACAATATATGTAATATTGCGAAAAAACAATGCATTGCCGTAATTTTTGAAAATATTATAAATATATAGTTTAAGTAAAATTATTACATGAAATTTCTAATACAAAGACTAAAAATTATTTCATTCGTGTCAGCGATGATCTGAACATGTACACTAAATAAATAGTTCTTTATATATACAAATTATTAGCTCAATATAAAAATATATTCATCTATCTTATTGGTAATGTGAAATGAAATTTATAGATTAAAAGCCTATTTCCTCTCTACGAAATATTAGCCATAATATTAAACATTGTATACGGTTTTTAATCAATTATAGTTTCAATTGCATTTTATACTATATATTACAGATGTATATTATTTCGATAAATTAAATTTATATAAATACAAGTAATCTGTTTAAATTAAATTAGATTTGAAAAATTAAAACAATATTTAATCTATTAAAATCAATGCATCTCCTATTTCGTATCGGATATCCAATTAACCAAGATATTTAATACAACTTACAAGGCTGTCTGAAAACTATGTTATAGTAAAGTCATTATTTTGTTCTGTTATTGCACTTAACTAGTTCAATTGAAATTAATGTTCATATTATTTTAGTGGATACGTTAAATGCATTTTAAGTTGTACAAAAACATGAAAAAACTTGGTATTTCGTGAAAAACTACTCATCTTATATTTTGCAATTAATAATCACTTATATTTCATACTTTAGTGGTTACTGTAAACATTTATATACAGAGTGTCCAGAAAGTTGAGGAACAGTTAATTATGTCAAGTAATATACATCGGCTGGAAATATTCGGAAATATGCATTTACAGAAATTGAAAACTTCAATTTCAATAAATAACTGAACGCAATAATTATTAAACATTTTTAAAGCTCTATTCAGTTGTGTACAAATTAATCCATCCCACCATCCTTAGAGAAATGAAATGACCGGCTTTAATGAAATGTTAATTTCGACCTACTGTTTTTATTGCGAATTTAGGTTATATGTTAAAAATATATGTGGGGTTTATTTAAACATTTTCTTTAAATTCTGTATTAATTAAAAGTTATAAAAGTTTTGTATTATTATGTTCTGCCATTAGATCAAGAGAGAAAGGCCCTCGCGATCCAATGGCTATAAATAGTAACTTAAGACTTCTATAACGCTTGATTAATACATAACTTAAAAAAATGTCTAAATAAACTTTATATATTTTCTGATCCAGAATTAGAATCTGTGGTATAAAATAGCTGTGCTGATTTAAAATTTCACTTTTGACCCATTCTCCAGGTGGTGATGAGTATTTACATCCATATGAACAGAGCTCGAAAAAATACTTTTCGTGTATTTTTTTATTTTTCAATGCTACGTGTATTTTTCGAGATAATCTAGACTTTCTGGACACTGAGCATGCTTCATTTGTGTTCTTTATATTACGGATAAAATATTCTATACATTAAAATAATCTTATCTTGAATACTGTGTTTCCTTTATCGTATAAATTCATTTCCCTTCAAATGCTTTATTTCACCCTAAGTATTACAAGAAATATTAGCCACCTCTTTATTTTTTCGTTAAACAATAACTTACTTGTTTATAAATATTTCTCTTCATTTTTCGTTCATGCAGATAAAAATCTATTAAATAAACATGTTAAATTTTCAGAATCTTTTCAAACTATTCTTGTGAAAAACTGATAAGTAATTTTTATTTTTAGGTAGAACAGCTAAGAATGATATAATCAAAAGATTTACTTTGATGAATTACCTGATGCAATCAACCTGACTTAGAAGGTAAGATATTTAATAATTTTTTTAGAAATTTACAATAAATTACAAAGTAGCGCTTGATAATAATAACAGGTTTTTATGATTATTATATAATAATATAATTTCGAAGAGTAGAAATATTGCATTTCACCTAATATTACTCATTGGTTTTATTAAAACTGTAACATACAAAAAAATATGGGCAATATTCCAAAATATGTAATATATTATCATACGCGTGTGTATGTGTATGTATAAGAAAGACAAAATGAGATCAGATAAAAATTTTCTTAATCATGTCAGCTACTGAAATAAGACGTACCTATAATGTGGTAAGATCGATCAGTGTTACGGTTGAGATTTAAATTTAAGTTATTTTACCATTTAATTGATATATTTTACAATAGCACTCTAAGCTAATTAACTTTTTTAATTTTAACCAAACATTTAAATTATTCTTACTATGATTTTCATTGGTATTTTTATTTTGGATAAATTTATAAGACAAGGACGTATCGATGTACAGTTCTGATTATTACTGTACCTTAAGAAAATTTCTCAATAGTTTTGCGTTTTCCATAAGGAGCGTTATTATGTAATCTGTTTAAAAATGTCACTTTTTTTTAATGTTATGTGAAACGTATACCAAAAAAGGCAACAGTAACCTAAGCATATTTTTTAACATTCTTGGTTGAATATTATTTAATCAAAAAGTTTATTTTCATCATAATACATTAAAGTGAGTTGTAAGGAACTTTTGATTGTTTCAAGTATTTATACTTATTTTTGATTATAATTTCAGAAACGCAAAAATTTGGCGGTAAAAACCTTACTAAAATAATTTTGTAAATATATATTAACACCATTTTTGTCGCATTCACTAAAACGCACTTTAAGCATAAATATAACAAATAATTATTTTCTCGATACTCTTGATTTGTGCACGTCTAATATGGTTATTAGTTTTGTTTAGATGAGGAGTTAGGACGTTAGACAAAACCTTTTTTATGGTTTAAATTTTAATTATCAGAATGAAGTTTTTTTTAACTAATTTATGGAAGTCTCTGTCGTAGCACTCAAATATAGAAAAATGACGAAATGATTAATTAAATTCAGATAAAATGCGCTATGAACAACTACATATATAGTGTATAATAATATATCATTGAAGATACACAATCACAAAGTGTACTTCATAAAAAAAAATACTGTTGTAAAAGTATTTTTAAATTAAGGCATAAAATTACTTTAATAATAATATGATTATATTTTATAAAAGTATGCGTTTAATTATTAAGTATTTATACAGTTTTTTGTAATTTTGTATATAATTTTGCATTGCTTTAAGATACTGGTATACCGGATATCGTTAGTTCCAAAATACAAATTACGCTGCGGTATTTACATTATCTCAGCATTTATATCATTGATTTTTTTCAGTATTAATTTTTGTTATTCATGTCAGTTATATCATGAATATTTATATTTATCATTATACTTATGCTATAAAATAGTTTCAATTTAAGTGAATTTAAAATTGTATGCAAAAACAAATAATGATTAATAAACTAATGTTTAAAAATTAATAATACAAACACTTAATAATACAACAGTAAAATTATAAGAACAGGATAAACACATTCATAATATCGGCAGAAAATAATGTAACAATCATATAAAATAAACATATACCAAAAATATTAAATATATTAGAAATAATAAATTCTTCTTGCATTATTCATATTTCTAAATTTAACTACAGTTCTAGTTTTTTTATTGTGAAATAACAAGGACCCTTAATTTAAAAAAATAATATTTAATTGTAAAATAATATTTTAATAAATTAGCTAAATTGTTTAGTTTTAATAAGTGATATTGTGAATTGACTAGTTTTACTATTAATAAGTCCCATGACTATCATCATGAACGGAAGATCAGTAAAAAGGTGAATATTTAATATTTCTGGTATTATATTTTGAATTAGCAAGCAATAACAATACAAACATTTCTCGAGAAATGCGCTAACAATATAAAAAGATAAGTTTAAGTCAAATTGTCAGAAATAATTATTTTCCAGAAAATGTCATTATAATACATTAGCTTTTCTGTAACATAATCTTGTGAATTTATGAAAGCTTATTTATAAAATATACCACGTTGCTTGGTTTATTTCCGTTGACCAGAAATACATTTCATACATAAAAGAATGAACAATTAATAATAAACGAATTTAATTCAAATTGAATTTGGTATTATTTAAAAGTAATACGACAAAATCTAAAATAATGAACAAATTAATTAATCTTATTAAATAACAAATAACTACATTATATTTTATAGTTTTAGATATGATGAATAAATACATGAATTAATGGTAATTAGGATTCTAACTGAAATTTTCATATTATTTTTTTAAGTTGATACAATGTATTATTATTTTGTAAAACAAGTTTCTTTCAAATGTAAAAAATAATGTATTCAGAAAAAGCTGATGACTCTTTTTTCAATTTTAGATATATCAAATATTAGTTTAAATAATATAATTTTGTTTAAATAAATTTTCACACATTCATTGTATAAAAATTAACAACAGAAAATCAGTAAGAAATTGATTAAAACACTTCATTTTATTTATAATTGTATGCATCTTGAATCAGTGTTCCATTATTACTACCTTGTGGTGTCAAGGTTGCTAAAAAATAATTATTTACCACTGAATAAATGTATTTAAAAACTGTGGTGTTCACGATTTATGGTGAATCATGTGTTGTATCTGACGTTACGTAATTTATATTTACCATTGAATACCTTAATTAAAAAGAATCGGTATCTCTATAGTAAATTAACTGACATTTTTCATATTGAAATGCATGTTGTAAACAAATATTTAATACAAAATATTTTGTAAGAAAATATTTTTCATTATTATTTTAATCGTTTTTTAAATACATTTCATAATACAGTTGTTGATTAAATACAATGTGATTCGCGAAACTGATGTTCACAAGAAGAACATGCTTCAAAAATTGAGCCATATTATACAAACTATTCAGTGTGTGCAATTATGAATGACTTTTTTACAGAGTAAATTTCCGCACGGTTTACGAGAGGTTTTATAACGTATCAAAATAAATACATATCGAGACGTCATAATTTTTTATGATTTGATTACAAACTGTAAAATTAATGAAATTATTAGCTTTTTCCATAGTTTAATTTTTAATGTGCCCGAGAAAAAGCAATAAACAAATTACGCTATTATGATACTAATATTAATTCTAGATATTGTTATTTATTACATAAAAGTAATCAACGCGTGCTTAGTAAAATGAATAATTGTATAAGAGATTATTCGCGCTCGAGCATGAAAGTTGTAATCTCGCAGAATATTTAGCATTAGCAGGTAGCGAGTAAAAGGGAATCGACAGTCGACGCTTGAGTCTGAGAAAGGAAGAGAGGATGATCTAGGCCACCGGAGAAGGAAAGTGAACGCTACTGTCTAACGCAGATAACTTTGTGTTACGGTCATTACGCAATAATTATCATTATCATTATGTCCATAGACTTAGCGGTAGGTTTTCATCATGAACAACGTAATTGTCATCGTCGTCATTTTATTATTTCTCTCAGTCATTTGTGCAGCATTGACCAATTATACTTTTTTCCTAATTTCCTTTTATTCCGAGTTATATTTTACTTTGCAACTTTTGATTCAGTTTTTGTACTCGTGATTCAGTGTAGAATAATGTTATTAAATATATATTAAATGTTGTTATTTTGGTCAACAATTTCGCAATAATTTTAATTTTAATTTAAATTTAATTTTAATTGCATATCAAATGGAAAAAATAATAAATATGGTCATTTTTAAAATTAAAATGTCTTATTTTAATTTAACATTTGTTTAAAAAATATTACAATTAAAACAAGTTAAATTATTTTCATATTCTTATATTTGGTATCTTACATTTTTGACACTTAATAAAAATTTCGATAATTTAATATCAAACATTAGTTTTGACATGAAACCGGTCAGAAGTTTTCTAAACATGGGAAATGTTTTGCATTGGTAAAGTAGTGAAAAATAATTCTAGATAAGTTTGGCAACTTACATTGGCAAAAGTTTGGCATTCATGAAAATATTTACATAAATTTGTATTGCATTTAGCGATTAAAGTTAGCGAAAGTTACCTAGCAAATTTAGCATGGTTGGAAAATAAATAGCGCATTATAATTTAGTACAAGTTTAATGTAAACTTTTTTTTCTAACAATATATTCAGTTTTAATCGAACTGTATTTAACGTTGTGTAAATGTAAACAAATTTTTGATAATGCGCACCAATTTATTTAATAACCATATAATTATTTAACAAAACATTAAATCTCAGTTAAAGTACAACATTTATGAATTTATTAAATGTGTTATAAATTTGTATGCAATAATACAGATTTACTTTATAAAAATATATTTAAATTTATTATATACCCGAGCATATTTATAACAAATTACATATACTCGTTATTAAATTGACATAAGATTGTTAAAGAATCATATTCGATTACATGATTTGTAACGACTTCTATGTTAATTCGTATAATTCAGGCATGAAGATTTTTTATATTTATCTGTTATTAAATGTAACAAGTAAATACGGAATTCATTTTTTTACATTTTAATCGATATTTTATCTGCAAAATACATATAGTTCGTAAAGAAATATAAAGTGGAGTATTTATCTGATTTATGTGGAGTATTTAAAAAACAAGAAATAAATTATATACAATCATTAATATTATGCATATTTTTGATAATGAAACATAGTATTACCAAAAATAAAAAATGTTTTTGTAATATTTTTACACTACCGATCAAACCTTTTGTGGACATTAAGTATTTTTTAAGGAAATGAAGAAATAATTGATAACAACTAGCAAAATTAGATTTAAAAATTGGATTTATAACATAAATATGATTTTACACAACGTATGTTGGAATACATCTTAGACTGAAAAGATTTATCATTAAAAAAATCTTACAATCCTAAATTGTTTTTTCGTCAAAAAATACACCCTTTACAGCCGATCACTTTCTTTACAACTGGGATCCACATTAGATAACACGTACAGTGATGCTGGTTCATAGTACAGTACTCAGTCAGGTTCT
>JABFOX010000279.1:0-18436 GCA_022817665.1 Axea sp. ZL-2020
TAAATATTAACTATAATTTCTACTTGGTATTACATAAACTATATCGTAGTAAATTTTAAGATCAAAACTGCAATATTCTTCATAATTTAGAGTGTACAAAATCCATACAACTTTACGATGTGTTTTTCAACACAGTAGACTCACATAGCATATTTAAAAGTATAGAAGAAATCTACGTGACCTGTAGTTTGATACATATGACGAAATTTTTTCTCGTTCGAATATTCGTGAAATAATGAGAAATTCCGTAGTTCCTGGTTTCTTGTACAAGAAATATAAGGTTTTAAAATATTTTTTTTAATTATAGAGCAACAAAAATAATTCTGCTCGTAATTAAATATATTTAATAAAACGTAGTATTCATTATGGTAAATGACGATTTTAGAAAATAATAAAATATAAATTTGTTTCATACATAATAAATAAAAAAGCGCACTATCATAGGTATAATTTTGTTAGGATGTATTTGAAATTATATTCGTGCTCTAATAGATACACTTTTAACTATTAAAGAAATATGTTTTTATAATAAAATAAGTTTTTATATTTTTAAATACAATCTAAAATGTACATAAATATTTACCATTGCATTCTAATAAATAAACTAATTTTCTTTGTGTGAAACTGATACTTTTCAAATAATCATTAAGCCTTATGTACTCCCCAAACCTCAGTTTTATGTCGATTATAAGTTGCAACCTTCTTCCTTTTCCTCGAAAGGAAAATAACTCTGATTTTCTAAACAATTATCCTACAAATATTAAACAAAAATGAAATGCATATAAAATTAAATTGTTTAAAATTTATTAATTATAATTTATAAATGATATATTATATATTATAATAAATTATAAATTATAAAAATTTTAAATGATCTTGATTTCTGACAATTTGATATCAATAAATATCATATTGAGATGTTTATAAAAAGTATTCTTCTTTAATTTAACAATAAAAATTGGCCTTTTATAAGTTTGTAATAAATGTATTTCAAATTCGCGACAAAAAAATGAATTTCATTTCAGATTTCACATTGTTATTCAAATCTAATCGTTTATGGAATACATAAAATTTTATAAAGTTGCAAAATAAATGATATAACTCAATTCGTCTTAACACAAATTTTTATTTCATTTAAACCGAAAACAAGAAACGTATTGGTAAACTGATTAAACTTGTTTATATTTTAGAAGAGAATACATGTATAAACTAAATTTCATGCGATTTTGACTTGGTTAAACTAATTAATAGAATAAATAAAAATATTCAATTTTTAAAAATACTTAAAAATAAAATTGTTAATCCATAATATTCATTAATTGCGTCCATTTCCACTATTTTTCTCAAACTTATTGTTCGATTAGCGCAATTTCTGCAGTAAATTATTATGTCTTTAAAAAGACCTCGACAGATTTGACAGTAACAAGAAAAATAATAACATTGTTCGCGCTTTGAAACTCTTTCAAATTATCGTATGTCATTTGAAGTGTATAACATGCGATACATTCGTTCGAGAATGTACAAACTTCTATACGTATCGTAAAAGTATACTTTAAAAGAAATACGAAGAAAACTTGACGTCAATCCATTTCATGTACGGTCTTAAATGTATTAGTATTTACCGGCAGATATGTACACAAGCATCTGCGAATCTATCTTATACAGTAAGTACAACTAATTTCAAACTATTTGATATCTTCTGTAAACTTAAAGCAACGGAAATAAGGACGACAAAAAAGAATAAAATGTTCAAGTCTCCATGTGAACGTACACGGCAAAAATTAAATAACCATGTTCACAATCATTAATGAATTTTATTCGTTTCAGAGAAAGCAAATCAAACCGTTATTGTAAAATATGTCATTTCATTATTTAAATATATGTTCAATTGTACAAGCCAAACTTAGCGACGTTTTAAGTTAAACAAGAATATTGCTTATTTTAATTTTGAAAATAGAAAGAGAAAAGTAATAACTACAATATATATAAAGGGAAGTGATAATTAAACTAAATGGTAATAATATTAAATAAAAATTATATTGTATACAATTACTATACGTCCAAGGTTAACAAGTTACCATATATACGATGATAATATTTTACCGTATATACCGTACAGAGTGATTATTTTAAGTTGATAACTCAGAATATCTCGAGAAATAAACGTTATATGAAAAAAATGTTCCATATAAATTCTTAGTATTTTCAAGCGATACGTTTGTCTATGTAAAAATTTCTGCTCTAATTGGAGGATAAGTGATAAATATCTGACTTTCATTAAATTATTAAAACGTTACAAATTCAGTTTCAATATACTTTATTCCTCCATATTTTAAATTGAATTTTATTAACATACATATAAGTAAAACATATTAAGTCAAATGAAATATTTTAATGGCTTTGTACATAAATAATAAATACACTTAATTTTTTAAAAATTGTATTATATTCAGTTATAATAAATATATGTAAATTTAATTTACTTATTATTATGACATATTAATGAAAACTTTAGTGCTGTATATAGAAAAAAAATTGTTGTTTGTATTCAAATATATTAGTTTCATATATAAAAAAACATGGTAGTAGATCGTTTGGTGGAAATACAAGTACAAAGGAACTTTCTCAGTTTTAAAAATACAAACCAATTATTTGATATATCTGAAGTCTAGATTCGTTATAGAGATAAATGAATAATATCAAAATACAGAGCAAATTCAGAAACAAAGCGTGTTTCAAATTGTAGAAATCAGTTTCAGAAAATAATTTTTTTTATAAAATAATAAGAACGGTTGTATTTCTGTCTTTACACTAATTTTTGAGTTGTTTTAAAGGCAAAATCCTTCTACTCCTTCGTCGCGTATCCAGACTTCTGTATTATTATATATATATTTCCCAACACTTTTAAGTCTACTCTTGGTGTTTCAAAAATTTCAAATGAATTGCTCAGTATTTCTGACATATTCAATATATTTCAGAATATTTTAACATTTTTCAATTTACTTTTGTGTATTTTTAAACTACTATATAAAATCTCTCATAATAATCTAAGTATTCTGGCAATTTTTATTACACGCTCTAATAAGCTGACATATTCAAATGTATTTCCATGTACGCTTAAATTATTAAATATACCTTTGAATACTTATAACCTATTAAATATATTGTCGAACAATTTTAAATCATTTAATTCATTCTTCAATGTAATGTGCATAATCTCAATTACTGATATTTACTGAAATATGCTATCATATATTTTAGCAGTTTTAAGTAGTACACTGTTGAATATCGCTAAACCAGAATTGAGAAGCGTCGTTAGATAATGAACAATACGATTTATAAAGATTAAGAAAACTACTAAATGCAGTACAATTAACTGTTCTGCATACATTTTAGATGGTTTATTTTCAATTTAATATTTTATACTTGTTTTTCTTCAATTTCAAGGTTCGTGAAAGCGAACCGACGAGGCAAGGTGAGAACGATTGAGAATTACGATGAGATCATCTACGATCGTTACGTTACGATCGACACGCGAGTTTTGCTATAAATGTATCACATCGTAATTTTTATAATGATTTTTTTACATTAATATACAAATTAAGTTCAAATTTTCTACATTTTAATTAATTAATCAACTGAAATTTTCATTATATTGCTAAATTGAGTTATTTATTGCAATAATTATATATACAATAATAATTGCAATGTATCGTTATGTGATTTCTGGGATTTATGAAATATGCTTTCGTCTACATATTTTTTAGATGTTAGTTATCAAGGGAGAAATATTTCTGTCTCTTATTTTGGCCTGAGTAAAGAAAAAGGAGTTTCAATGCTTTTTCCCTCATTCTAACAACTGAGAGTGCAGACAATTATATTTATTCCTTTCTGTAACCAGATTGTCTCCTTCTAACTATTGGTTACTTTCTGTATGCATTTTCACGCGACCTGATCAGCGTTTGCGAAAGTCAGCTGGCACGTATATTTGTTTATATAATGTCAATCAATTAAATAAGCGTCAGTCACCAAAGACTAACGAAATTCTTCACACATTAAATATAAAAAATATTGTAACAAAAATTAAAAATGTACTTTTAACTGACTTTTACTGATGAATTTTTTTCTTACACTTTTCATAAATACAAATTTTTATGAAAATTTATATCACAGTCTACAGCGTTCTTCGCTTTTAGGGACGATAGTTAATTAAATTAGATTAAGAACAACTCGGATACTTACAGATTTATAGGCATGAAAATTCTGAATTTCGTACCAATTGTTTTCTATCCATCATCCAAGCAGCTACGGGCGGTTTTCTGGTTAACCTATGCGGTTTGACGCAACGGGGTGTCCTATTGCTTTAGCAGCTTGAAAATCACTCTGGTGCACATGTACGTGTCAAGGTAACCGTGGTGTCTGCGGCTACTCATTGAACGTTATATTCGCCAGACAGATTATACGTACATTTGCGTGCACGTGGGCAGATTTAATAAATGGTCGTTATACACAATATAACGTAGAGATAAATCTGAGAGTATTTACGAAATAGTCCGTTTGTTATATCTTGGACAATGTGTAATAAAATTGTTGGCTTGTTAAAAATAAACTAGGTTACAAACAATAACGGAAAATCATCTCTTTTTTTGTTATTCAACTTCATTTTTGGTAAAGTTGTTAAAATCCTGATTTTAAATAAAATTAGCTAATTTATGCTGTGCTAATTTAGTTTCGGTTTACAATTTGTGTAACCATAAAAATCACTTTTCAGTAATAATTTGGGCGTTTTTGAATAAAATTTACTCGACTTGCTATCAATAATATTGATTTTTATATTGATAATACAATTAAATAGACATAGAATGTGTTAGAAAAAAATACATTCTATGTCGTTTTCGATGACGTTATGACATGGGTTTTAGACTAACCGGATGAAATAAACCGAAAAGTCAAGGAAAGCGGGACCGGAATTTGCGGTAAAAAGTAACGCAGACATTCTTTAGAAAGTTTTGGCGCAGCGGAAATGGGTAAGGTGCGGGAGTAGGACATTATAAGTATTGTCGTCATTGAGTATGATGAATGAATGAGCACAGAATCCGGATGTTCACAGTTCGCAAGAGTGGAAGTTGCGGGAATGAATTTGTGCAAGAATGAACGAGGATGAAGTTCAGTTATTCGTCACATCGTCTTTCCTGCGATTTTTGCGGCTTTTTTTACCATCTGAATAAAATTGTTTTCTTTTTTTTCATACTTAGTGAAGGTTTTTCTCTTATTTAGTTCCTTTAATGATGAGAGTAGTTTTGTTCAGTTTATTCTATTTACAAATAATCGTGAGGGAATGTAATAAATAAAACGTATCGAATTTTGTACAGTTTCTGTTTATTGCTAATTTTGTTATTTATATCTTTAATAATTGTACATATGTAACATAGTTAAACTTGTGATGAGAACACCCTAATGTTGTTAAAAATTGCGTAACATATTAAAGTACAGTGTGTTTCTTTTGTGATGACAATTTAGATTATTTCGAGAATTTAGCACTGTACGAAAAATGACATTTTTATTACAAATTCGGACTCTACGATAAAATATATGCTCATTTTATTTGAACGATTTCTTCTGAATTTTGCTTTAATTTCAAATTGTAATTGGTTAAACTTAACTTTAACTTCAATAGGTGGAGAGAAATGCAATGTTTCTCAGCCTTTTTCTCTCGATCTTACGGCGGTAAATTGTAATTTTAGACTATAATAACTTTTAAATAAAATAAAACAAAATTATCTAAATATACTTTATATATTTTGTAATAAAGGATTAAAATTTGCAATAAACATTTACCATTGAAATAAACTAGAAAAATACTTCAAAATGTTAAAAGACAAACATTTTTATATAAATTTCACTAAACTAATATTAAATACCATAAAATGAATCAGTAATTTATTGTATATTTAAATATGCATCTGTATTTTGATGTTCAATTGAGGGATTTCAATGCATATTTATTGAAATTTTAATGAAAATAATCATAGCAGGAGGGTTCATTTTCATTAAGGTACATAGCGCTTGATAATTTTCATAAAATACTGTCTGTTTAGTCTATAAAGGAAGGTGATTTCTACAAACGCAACCCACATGCAATTTGTATTAACATGGAGAATTTATAGATCCATGAAGCATCGTTCATGTATGTTAACACATGCTCGTAAACCAGATTGGCAAGTTTGCTAAACTAATGCCGCGATCAAACATTGCAATTAAGTACTTGCATAGTCTCGTATGTGACTATGTTATCGCTAATACAGGCATTCGCACAGTCCTGCACATATCCTGTATGCATAAATGCATGTTACGCTGTTAGCTTCAGCTTCCATTAACATTCTTCCTTATAAATGACATTCTGTATCATACCACTTCGACACTTCATTTACTTTTGAAAACTGAACATTATGCAACATTTCGTTCTAGTTACTCATAAAAACAAAACATGTAAGTAAGTTTATGATTGTAACTAATATTATACGAATACTGTACAAAAAGTAAAATGTTCATGTTTGATGTTTCATCAGAATGATGTTTATTAAAATTAACTACTTCAATATAACAATAATGGTGAAATTAGGTTTGAATTCACAATTAATTTGTTTTTTGCAACCTTAATAATGACTTACTGCTTTTAGTAGCTGGTGCAATTATTGTTATTATAAAATGTAAATATTATGAATGTTTATTATAATGGAAAATATGTAATAGAATATAAGCAATAATAATTGAAGTTTATGCGTGATACAAAGACAACACTGTAAAATATTGAATATCTTCTTTCTGAAAGTAATTGAAATTTGTTTATATTTGACAGCTATTTTCTAATATTTTGTGAGTTGATTGTTGTGTAGTTTGTTTGATTTCTTCTAATAAAAAGGTTAATTACCATTTGTTAATCATTTTCTATTTACTCAAAAATGAATTTGACTAGATAATATTTCCAGCCTATGATTTTTTACGATTTTAAATCATTATTAAAGCTTAAATAATCCAAATGCTTAAAATTGCACTTGACGCAGAGGCCCTATTTAAAGCAACAATTTATAGCGAATTCAGAAGAGATTAGTTTTTTCAATGGTGAATTTTGTGAAGGATGCCTGAGAATTGCTGTTACGCATGAAAATATTGTTGCTGTTCGAGCAATGCATAAAAGATCCACGGACATCTTATGAATTTATTTGGGCGACACTGGGAGTTGGTATGCGTAAAATCCAAAACATTTAGTCATGAGAAAACTCTGATATCAACGGATTCGATATAAATTGATTTCCAATAAAATACTATTGCTACTATAGTATTAGAAAATAGACGTGTTGTTACTACCGATTGGTAAACAAATGTTTGTTTAATGAAAATTTTCAAAAAAATTCGTAAAAAGTGCTCAAAAGGGAAAATGATTTTACATCATGACAACGTATAGCAAAATTAACAACTGAGTATCTAGATACCTTAAATGTTAACACCATGGACCCTCCACTATGCAGTTATGACCTAGCATCGTGTGATTTCTTTTTGCTTCCAAAAATTAAAGATAAAATGTGTGGAATCATATTTTTATTATTAAACAAAACAATAAAATATTATTAGAACATGGTTTTTAAAGTTCTTCAGGAAGAGTGTCATCGTTGCTTCAAGGACTAGCTTTATCGAATACAAAAATGTAATGATGTTAAAGGAGAATATTTTGAAAAAGAATCAAATCATTTGGATATTTTAAAACTAATTCTTGTTTGATTTTCTCTCGTATTACGTACATTTTTGCGATTTTAAATTAATTTTCCTAACAAATATATGCAGATGAATTAACATGAAATAATATGAAATCGCCCTGTTACGTACCACTGCACTTTTATTTTCATTGCAACTTTAGTAAAAAAAAGAAAGAAAATATTATGAACATTGAATAAATAAACTTTTGTGTAACAAAAAATTGGAAGTATAAAAATTTAGAGGAAGATCTTCTGGAGTTTATGCAGGTGGTGAGGATCGCTAGGGTGGAATAGGTCAATGCAAAGTAGTTCGCAACGGTGGGATAGTCCTTTGTCATCGTTGAATAATCGCTGAGGTTTGTTGAATAGGAGCTTGAGGGCGTTTAAAAGTACAATGGAGACCACTTTCCTTCTATTCTCTTGTACCAAGCTTACATCCGCCCTTGACACTTGCCTGAACGTGTTGGGAAATTGTTTTCAAAGAGATTGAAATTTTCATTTAATGTTTAACTTTCATTTGTAAAGTTTACTGCAAGTGAAATGTAAATATTTTGTTCTATGCTAAAATTATCTGTTTTATAATTCATTTTACCTGAAATGGCTAATACAACATAGACATAAATAATGTTGAGTTGAAAGTAATAAATTTATTTCTTATGTTTCAATTTATTTCACCGCTATTTTTAGTGAAAATCACTATAATATATATAAAATACAGTCTATTTATCAAGAAAATTTATGTCATTTAAAAAAAACAGTAGATTAATTTTTTTTCTTGTGTTTTATTAAAGTATGCATTATAAACACAATTAATTTATAGACGACAAGAATGCATTGTACTGGTAAACTCAATTTTACATATAAATATAGAGCATAGAAATATCGATAATGCAACACCGATGATTCTACGAAATATTCCTTAAAATAAAGATAGTTAAATTTTGTGGAATAGACTCCACATTTTTTCATTCATAAATAAACAAATGTAGCGTAATACTTCAATGAAATTTGTTGTAATCCAAATAAAAAACAGCAAAAAAATTACATTTATGTTACTGTGGTTCAAATCAGAACAGAAGTTATTCAAATGGATTATACATACACTTTCTTTCTACAATGGATTTTGCCAATCAAGTTTTTAAAAATCGGATATCTTTGTTTTTTATTACATGTATCTAATATCAAGTGTACAATACCTATGTTGCACTAAAAATTATTTGTAATGTGTAAATTTCCATCGATTAAGTGAAATAAAATTAATTTCATATTCGCGCTAGAATTTATGGTCGGAAAACCTGTATCGGTCATATAAAAAAGCTTTTTCGGTGTTACAATTCAAATTTAAAATTCATTAAATTAACTCGATAAAATCAAATACTGCTTTAGAAATATCAAAAATTAATGAGAGTGATAAGCATCATCATTAAATTAATAACTGTGAAAAAAATGTGTATAGATACAGTTGCTTTATTGTAAAACAAATATTTATCGTTGACTGTATAAAACAACCTAAAATTAAATGTTTAATTGTTAACGTTAATATATGTTGTTATACTTTTTGAACATTTATTCATCATTTAACTTTTAAGTTTTAATTATTCATATCAATTTTTACTAATAAATTACAACATACTATACAAATTGGCATTTGAATTATAAAAAAAGAAATTTCTTAAAATATATCATAATTAATAAACAAATTTACTTCATTAATTACTTTTATTAATATCTTAATTTATCATTAAAAATTAATATGTAAGCAAATAGTACAACACATATACTTACGGTAAAATGTTTAAGTTTAAGTTGATATATAAGGTAGGTGGTAAATATGCGTTTTACAATAAAACAAACCTATTTAAAAATTTTTTTTCATAATTATTAATTTCATGATAATACTTACCACTTTTATTTATTTTTTAAATTTATAAAGCAGCTTTTGATTTTATCCAATTAATTTAATCAATATTAAATTTGATTTGTAATATCGCGAAAGTTTCTCATATATGACCAACAGAGATCTTCAAACCACGAACTCCGATGCATATATATAAATTAATTTTTGTGATTTATATTATTAATAATAATATTTTAAATAAATATTTATTCCTACCATGCTAATAATGTGCCTACAATATTTAAATATTTGTGGTTATTTATAAATTATATACTAAGATGGAAGTAAAACTGAGAAGAATACAATTTGCAAGATATACGTTCAGTACGTCGTCGCCAAGATTATGCAGTTAGAAAGAGACAAAGAAAGGGTACAATGCGATGATTATTAAACTAGTAGTATTTACTTCAATTGTAACTGTAAACCGCCGGTATAATTAAGAGTTTTACATTTCCTCTTTATTCAATGCAGAAATATATACACATGTGGGTAGATTAGACGTTTTTAATGTTATTCAATATAGTTCGACGTTTAAATTTTACTTTATTATTTATATTCTACTGTTTTCCTATACAACATATACATTATATGCCGATTTTTGTTTCATCCTCTTCTTAGTTTGACTACATAGTTAATGAGAGTAACATAGAATGCATTGTTTTTCCTCGCTTAACGAAGAAGATATGTACGATTCTCTCTCTGTTCTTTATAACATTTAATTTAAGTGTCGTTTTTTTTTCTCATACCGAATTTTGCTATCGAGTTAATCATTGAATTGAGTTAGTCATTGAATTATAGGTCGTTTTGAATACTATAAATCTGTTAAAATTTAAAATGCAATAATGCTTACTAAAATTGTGAAAAAAAGATAAATAAACGATTTTTTGCTCTAAATAGTCTTATTTCACATTCAGTAATAAGATATTATAAGAAATAAAGACAAAAGAAAAATTAAGTTCATACTTTTATATACGTTGGCTTCACTGAAATGAATTTTTTAATATAAAAAAGAATAATTAAATGTAGACATGTATATACACGAATAATTAAATTTAATAATAATAATAATAATAATAATAATAATAATAATAATAATAATAATAATAATAATAACAACAATAACAACAATAACAATAATAACAGTAATAACAATAATAACAATAATAACAAAAATAATAATAATAATAACAATAATAACAATAATAATAACAATAATAACAATAATAACAATAATAACAATAACAACAACAACAATAATAATAATAATAATAATAATAATAATAATAATAATAATAATAATAATAATAATAATAATAATAATAATAATAATAACTAATTTCAGGCATATTCGAAAAAAGATATAAGCGTCAAATATAAGTTCTTTGTCAAGATAATTAAAATAAAACATAATTTTTTTAAACTGATCTCACCTTTATAGTTAACATAGTGAAGCATTCATTCTAAAGAGGTGTTATGAAAGGCAGTAAATTCATCATATCTCTGTATTTTTCTCTTCTTATAAGTTTTGACGTTTAATACAGTGGCAACATACTAATCTTGATGAGATGTTTGGGTCTTTCTTGTTTTCCAAATAAAAAGAGAATTTTAAATGAAGCATTTTCATCCATATGCAAAGTTTTGTGTGGTTCATCTCTTTTAAACCTCATCTAGTATATTTGCAGTTATTTCAAAATTTCTCTTTCGGTATTTTTTCCTGTTTAATATTACGTCTACTACAGATTTTGTTGAGACATAATGTTATTGCTTCATACAAAAATTATAAGGCAGTACATTTTTATTACCGGAAAATATTGAAAAATGTTAAGAATGCTTATTTTACATATACATGAACATTTTTAATAAGTGAATTATAGTATGTACTTTTTTCATTCACTGACGGAGGCATATAAATGGAAAAATACGGTAATTGTTTATATAATTATGTACCAATACGAACCATTTTTTTAATATTATTTATTTAAAAAAATGATGTTTAGAAAATTCTTGTCTCTCTTCAGAGCTACAAAATTTCTCTACTTCCAATTTATTATTTCGTAATTAAATAACCACTAAGATATACAGTACTATTGTGGTAAATCATTAATGGCTTATAACATATCTTTCAATTAAATTGTTTATAATTTTTTTAATTTAAAACTGCAATTTTTCTATACAATATTTTTGTAATAAATGTTATATAAAATCAAAAAATGAACAAATTATTAACACTATAATTGTTAAATTAATGATACAATAGGAAAATATGACAAAATTAAATATTAATGGTGGACATTAGAGGAGTATAATGCATTTTTCATTCTTCTATTATTTATTGAGAAATATATTACCTTTCAAATATATATATAATTTAGAAAAATAAATAAATAAAAAAAGAAATAAAATCTAAATAAGGAAAATATGGTATAAATTTACATAATAATTAAACAAAAACAAATGACAGCTACCACAAAAATATTTAGAATATAAAAAACGCTGACATTTACGCAGAATATAATTTTCTGAAAAGTAGGTTTTCTTTTCACGTTTTTCCCCCTATTAAACTTTTATCCAAATAATATTATTTTCTGTAAATAACAAAAAATAGTTTTGGACCTGTGTGTATATTTACCTATTATATTATTTGTAATATTTCATTTTTTTAGAAATGTAATAAAACATAATGTAATGTAAATATAAATGCAGTAATTAATATATTGTATATATGCTCATAAACATATGTTAAGCAAATATTAACAACATAATTTTATTTATTTTTAAATTTTTGAGGCGGCTCAGAAAGTAACATCCGTTTGACTATAAATTCAAAACTTATTTAAAAAATATATTTCATCATACGACATCTTAAATATACAGCTTTCTACTATTTTTCAATATAGTTATCATTTAAATTTAAGCATTTATCATCGCGTTTCACTAATTTATAAATTCTTTCTACATAAAATTTATTTATCTAAACATATAGCCACTTCTTTATGACATTTTGTAAAACGTGGTATGACTATCACTTCAAATGTCTACTGTACAATTTTGAAGAAACTTAGACGACTCATTTAAAACAAATGTGCCGTATGCTGACATTCGGTGTTGTGTTTCTGAATGACAAATTCGTCCTCACACTACTCGAAAAATTCAAGAACTTTTGGAGTAATTCAAATGGCCATTTTTGATCATCCTCACATAAAGAAGTGACTTGCGTTGCAGCACTTCGATGATCAGGACGAACTTTAGAATGCCATGAAGAATTAGCTACGTGCCTGGGAAATTGAATTTTATGCAGGATAAATCGCTATGATAAATGCTTACATTTAAATGGAGTCTAGGTTAAAAAATATTACAAAGTAATCACTATTACAATAGATATCATCATTTATCATTGGAGATTCAGATTCTACGGAAAAATGAATAAAAATTTCCTGTTTATATTTTCTTGAAGAAAAAGTAAACATGTTAATTAAACTCCTTTTGAATAACTACAGGGTATTTTAAAAATGTTTTAAACATAAATTGGTACAACAACATTGATGGAAGTTTGTTGAAAGGTTTTGAAACACTTTGAATTGTTTCGCATAATTATCATTTTATTCTAACTATGCATCGTAGATTAGATAAGTGTGGTAAAAAACTGTATTGGTTTTAATTTTTAACGAATTTCGGAGGTATTTTGACAACGGTGTCAATTTTGTTAAAATACTGATTATTTTTCTGACATACAATAATCATGTTCTTCTTTGGAAAAGATAATGATGAACTGGTACTAGATGTACTCATAGTCCACATACAAGTACTCGAGAAATATATCGCCAATTAGAAATGAGTCACATAGGTATTTGGAAAATGCTATAGTTACATAAATATCATCTGTATTATGTGTTTATGCATCAAAAAATATATGGCGTTGACTTCCAAAATTAACCAACATTTTGTCACTGGGCAATTGAGCAAGTCGATGAGTTGACATTTATGAATCATAACGAAGTTAACTATCAAAACTTGTACTACTGGAATGTAGAAAACTCACAGTAGATTCATGAAGCAAACAATCAGCATCTTTGGTCTGTTAATGTTTGCTGATGAATAAAATGCTGCGATAAACTTGTCGAGTCATATTTTATTATGAACCCCGAGGGAGTGAGGCAAGAGGACTCAGTAATTAAGCCCTCCGAGAGAATAGAAAATTACTACATCTGTGTAATAGTTCCCGGGTCACTGTAAGCATAGTTCATTTACTTAAGATTTTGAATTGTTGAAATTCACGATCCATGCAACACCATCAACTGTGCATTGAGGAAATATTTAATATAAAAAGTAATATTGTTCACGAATAATTAATTGCAAAGAAATAAAATGGGTTTAATTGGTTTTTTTCATGGGCAACGAATGTAATTTAAACATTTTTTGGTTGCAATGCTATTTTCACGCAAAATCTAATATTGGACATCAGAGACACTACTTGTTTCTTCTTGAATGGGCAGTAGGTAATTTTTTAAACAAATAAATAACTATTTAACAAGTTTTTAATATGAATCAATGATGTAATTGTTCTCGTTATCAGCCATTCTTTTCCATCTGGTGTTGGAATTTTCAATGTCGGATAGATAAAAATCCTTTGGTTTTGAAGTAAAATATTTAAAGACAGCATTTTGGATATTGTACGAATTTTTACATTTTTTGTTACTTAAAAGGTACTGCAATAATCAGAATAAATGAAAATCTGGTGGCGTAATGTCGTACCTTCTATGTTAATTTATTAATTCTTTCCAGGGTTTGTTTGTATTATCGTGTTTCAGAATATCATAATTTCTGTTGATATCTGCAAGACGCTTTTCAATCATGAATTGATTTAGTCTATTAGCATTTTCAGAGCAAATCCCCGTATTCACAGTTTATCTAAATTTTACCATTTTAAAATGAATGATTCCACCAATACTTCATCTAAGCGCCTTTTTAGGATGTAAATCTGTCTTAGCAGTACTTTGTGGTAATTTGTTTGGTGAGAGTCACTGCCTTTTGGTTTTTGGATTATCATATTAAACCTAGTTTTCATCTTCTGTGATCAAGTGATCAAAAATCCGTTTCTGTATTGTGTCGTTGAAGTAGTAAGTTTCATTTGGTGGATCAGTTATAGCTTTGTTTTATTCGGATAGATTATGCGGGATAAAAACATCTATTCTATTGCTTTAGTAATCCGCTGCTAATGTTCTTGAATAGTTGACCAAGATTGGTTAAGAGTATCTAGTAGTTTGTGTCAGGCACTCTTAACTAGTTCCGCGATATTGTCTGCCACAGATTTTCTTCCTTTTCTACCTTTAACATGCCATTGTCTAAAGTTGTAGATCTTCCTGATTGATATGAGTCGGAAAGATTAAAATTACAGGAACTGAATTAGGAAACCTTCTTTGGCATTATGAAGATCTAGTGCAATTGTACGAACGTCGTAAATGTTTATAATAGTGTTACGTCCTGAAATGCAATATAAGCACAAAACAAAGCTCAAAAAATGTGTTGACCTTGAATGAAGAATTGAGATGGAGAATTTGGAAATAACAACAAATTTATTACAAAATAACACAGAATTTATTTATGAAAACTTAAAAAGTAGGATTTAAATTAACGGTTACAATTTTGGCGAAGACAAACAAGGTTCGTAAAACAAGTTGTGTTTAAAATTCATTCACTCACATTAACGCGATCGCGGAGAAATAGTTGGACACACTCACACAAAACTCGTACATTCAAACAACTCGCGTGATTTAAAAGTTTTGTGTCCAAGGCTTGTGAAGGTTGAATTTTGTGTGAGACGGCTCGCATAAATCACAAGATGAAAGGAAACAGTGGTGGCGACTCGCCAGGTGATTACTGTTTTTCAGGTAAAGGTAATTTTCGTGGAAGGTGGCTTACCTGGTTCACGAAAATACGTTGGAAAGTTGTTGGAGAAGGAAAGAACTGGGATGAGAGTTAGTAGGAAATGAACCGCTAGAAATAGAACTAGCAAGAGAATAACAAGAGAGAAAGTGAGTGAGTGAGTGAGTGAGTGAGTGAGTGAGTGAGAGAGAGAGAGAGAGAGAGAGAAGGATATTTTTGATTCTGGATTTATATATACACTTTGTCTGTGTTGATGAAAATAATTTTAATTTTTTATTTTCGGAGAGGATTTTGGCATGTGATGAAATTTAACATCAGTTTTTTCCCTCAAACAGATATTTGAACTTTATCTCTACTTTTTCCTTTCTTTTTGAAATAAGAAATTGCATCATATTTAAGTCATATTTCCATAATATGCTAGTAATTACTTTTTAATATTAATCTATAATTATTTATTGAGAGTTTAATTAATTAATGAATATGATCTACTTTATATGAGACTCATGCCGCTATTTAATAAATTATTGAAAGCGTTTTTAATTTAATTTTAATTTCAATTTTCGTTTTTCAAGAAAAGAAAAATATTATGGGTAAACATGGTCATATTGTAACATTAGTTATTGTTGCGTTACTAGCTTTGTGAAATTTAAAATGCATACAATGTCGGATATGTATCTCTTCTGTTATTTGACTAGCCATTTCATTCAAAACTGCAAAAAAGACTTATATTTTAATTATTTACAAGTAAACAAGTCAATTAAATTTTAAAATGTTTTTGACACGAATTTGAAATACACATTGCACTTGTAAATGAGAAAAAAATATTAAAATACGTAGAATTGATGTTATTTTCCAGTCATCTAATATCTTTAAACGTTATAATTTTTACTAATTTTTTCTATTCAGAGCTCTAACACATTGGAAATTTGGACTTAGATTTTTTATTCTTTTGTACAAATAAAATAATAACATTGTATATAACTTACTAGAAAATATTTATATTTTGTTACAATGACAAACTTCTGAAGATTATATTTTGAGAAGTATTAATTGAATAATTAATATTCTTATAAAATCAGAAGGGTTGTAATCATAAAACCAATTATTGTAATTTATAATATTAGTAATTCTATCAATGAAACAAAATGTGTTTAAATATGAATGATACCCGTAAATATCTTGTTACACTATTAATTCATTGACTTTAAAATAAGTTATATTTTTCAAAACTATATATATCAGGTCAAGCGTATAATTTTAATATTATACATTTTATTAATGTTTTATAAATTTAACACGGCTATGGTGTCAGATAATGCTTTTGATAGACACTTTTCACACAAACTCGTGTTCTAATTACATGAATAATTTGAATATGTACCATGAATCCATGATACTTGTGATTGATTAAAATTGCCTTATATTACCCTATTTACATTTGTATATTGTGAATCAAAATGTTTTAATGTTTCTTAAAAACAATACCTTTAAGTGTTCTGTTGATTAAAGATATAGGTATATCGAATCATTAATTCAATAAATATTTTTATCAATCATATATACAAATATTTGTTCTACGTTTTTAGTGAATTTAATAACAAACATTACAATGAATTTAAGAAAGTTATTAAAATATCATCTTCTATGTTGTACTTACTATTTATAAATTTCTGTCTTTTGTATTAATGTTACAATGTAATTTAATTTCTAGATTATTTATATTTCTTGTAAAATCTAGGTTTTCATAAATATCATTATATCATACTCAAGTAATATATAATATACAATTATATATCTTTAATTTAATACAAATAAAACTATACTCTTTAATTTCTTTTAATTTAGTTTTCAAACCTTTAAAATTATATAATATTATTTCCGATTTTCATAATTGAATTTTTTATTTTACTTTTTATTATTAAAAGCTATTATTTTTGACAAATATTAAAATACTTAATTGTTTTTATTTTACCATTTGTAATTGATTCTTTTAATTTATTTTTAAATATTTTAAAAGATTTTTATCAATTATAGTTTGATTATAAATTGTTATTTAATTGTTACATTAATAACTTTAATAACTTTTGTTTTTTAATTTTAAATATAACTTGTATCGGAAGATATTTATTTACTTTGTCAGAATATTTACTTGATCTGAAGTGATTTGAAACATGACTTTTATCAAAGGAATTTATGTTTGCCACATTTTTACATGTATGTTCAAAATGGTTTTTGAAATACATTATTTTCTATTTTTGTTTCTTCTATATTAAATATTATGACATTATTTTTTCTTAAGTCATTATTATTTTATTAAACAAATCACGGCATTTGAATTAATTACTGAATTTGAATTTTGATTTATAATTGTTTCTATGAAGAATTTTCTTCTTAAGTTCCAGACATCTGCTTTTTGAAGTCGAAAATCTGTGTTTTTAAAATGCAACAGTCATTGATAGCTGTTCCAATCGGAAAAATTGTTCCGTGAATTGTTGCTGGCAAGCTTACACTTTATGGACGACCTTTCTTCGGATAGATCAGCTTATAGAAGTAAATACTAAAATTATTATGGGTCCTCACAAAATGTTTCAAAATTTCATACGAAAACGTCACTCTTTCAATCGAATGTTAAGTTAACATAAACTCTAGAATAAATATAAATAAAAAATGCATAGTTATGCATTAATTTCAACTCATTTTTTATTCGAAATGAAATATGTTTAAAATAAATTATCTACAAAATAATGCTATATTTTTTATGCGAATCATAGATGAGTTTTCAGATGAAAACCTTAACTGATCATATCTAGCTCACATAAAATCATCATGAAAATTATCTTGAAATTCAACGATTTATTAACAGTAAGTTTTCAGACTGATATACTCTTATGTGATAAATATT
>JABFOX010000280.1:0-18428 GCA_022817665.1 Axea sp. ZL-2020
TTAATATTTATAAGAATTTTTTAAAAATATAAAATAAAATTTTTTAATGTATGTGATTAATGTATATAAATTTATATTAATAAAATTTAAGAATTAATTTTTTTAAATTTCAAAGAAACTATTTTACTTGTTTCTATTATTTTTTTTTTTTTTTTTTTTTGTGAAAACGTATTGCTTCAAGAATTAGTATTAGTGTTACTGAAGTTAATGTAAAATTTACCGTTTTGATTTAGTTTTCGTCTGTTCGAAAAAAGTTAATTCATTCGTATATTAATAATATCAGTTTCATTTTAAGATATTAACCATTAGTTTCTATTATAGAATCAGTTTTGAGTTCGTATATAACTGATTGTGATTTGAACAAACATTAAGAAAGAAATAAGGAAGGTGCAAGCGGGTCATATCGATTAATTAGAGGATACGAAAGGGAAAACTTACTTCGATCGCAATTCGAATGCACCGCGAGGGGAAAGGTGCTTTTGTTCCTCGTGGTCCCTGACTTCCGCAACTCGCGAGCGGAAAGCCGACTGAAAAACAAACGAATCGCGGATCCCGCGTGTGCGCGCCGCAGCATTTCGTTAACGACCGCGCAATCGTTATTGAGAATCGTAATATTACGATTTCGCACATGTTTATTGCAACAGAATAGCGTCCGACTGGCGTAATTACGAACTGTGTTTTATCGTCCTGCGTTTTCTTTTTCTTTCTTTATTGTCGGAAACTTGTTGTTGCTTTGTGTTCCATTATCCCATTATCTTTATTATGCTTTGATGGAAATTAAAGCAGTGGTTGGTATGGCGTTACACATTCCGGCAATAAAATTTGTAGCGAGTATTGCGTTCTGGAATATCGAAGTTAGGGATGATGAGTGAAGATACGCCGCGTCGTTTACCGTTAGTCATTTGATAACGGGACAGCGAGTAATACCACTGATCATTTTTTATGCATTTTAGTTTCTGCAACGTTGTGATATTTGCAAATTCGCATCTTATGAACATTCTTTTCCGTACCCGGAAATGCATTGCACGCGATGTGTGTTGTATTTTGACGTAATGTTTGCTCACGTGCTTACAACAACACCAACAAGAAAGTCAATTCCACGATCGATCGCGAGTTTAAGACGAAGAGCAACAACTTTTGTTCCATTGCAACAAAAACAAATGTCAATTTCGTACTGTGTAAATCGGAAATTTTACACAGGCGGTGTAATTTCACAATCAGCATGAACAATATTTTAACCTTATATCCGATCGATTTGAAAAACAAATTAATCATGGTAAGAATTTAATAATAATTTTTAGATCGAATATTTATAATGAATTCTTGCAAACCGTATTTCAATCAGCTGTCGAATTTATACAATTAAATAATTCAAGCGTCCGTGTTTATTATTTATTGCAATGAGTTTGGCAGTATTTGTTAAAAAATACACGTAAAAATACACTTTCAACTGTAAAAATTACATTTCTAACTGTAAAAATTTCTAAACATTAGTTTAGAAAAACAGCATTTGTTTTACGTAAACAAAAGTCATATTGCACTTGATGTGTAATGTTACGTTGAGTGTTGCGTATTAATGCATTTCAACTGTGTTAATACGTTATAAAGTATTTTACCATGCATTTGTAACGTGAAGCAGCATGTAGTTTTACTTTTATTTTTTACGGTGCAATTAAAAAATATCTCGGATAAAAGATTTGCAGACAAAGTTCGATCTTTGTCGTGACAAATACTTTATAATAATATGCTCCAATCATACTTAAGACTTTTCGACCAATATTTACTTGTCATTGATTATTTCACTGAAATATATTTGCCATCAAGAACTGTTATCAAATATATATCAATTTGTATTTGTATCATCATTTATTATGCATTGGTCGTATTGTATAAAACGTTTTTCTATGGTATTGATATTTCGTGATTTATATTCGATTAATCTCATTCTTTGATATCCTTCTTTTATCAAATCTTATTGACCGATAATAATCAAATGTTTGTTAATAGACATTTTTATCATCTATATATCCAGCATTGTTTATCATTAGGTACTTTATTTTATATTAAACAATGCACATGTGGAGAAAGACTGCATTAAAAATGACATAATTGTGCAGCAGTGAAAGAATAAAAGAGAGCCTGCAGCAGTACGAAATTGTTGAATAATGTTGCATATATTTGTTGTACCATACTAAAAATATCAGCTATTTTTCACTCATCTTTACATTTATTCCAACGCTACTCTTCAACTGAGCAATTTTTTTCTACCCATGAATAATATATTAATAATGCATCGTTCACCTTTGGGACAAAAATTATTTTACCATTTTCTACTGACACATTTACTTGATAGTAAACAATTTTATGTCTCTACGGAACGATTCATTTATTAATCCGCGTAATTTTTTTGAAATGCAATCACAAAATAAGTTTCAAGTTTTAATTTCTTGAATAACAAATGGTAATAACTTTTATGTATGAAAAACCGTATAGACAGAAAAGGAATTTTATATAAATAAAATATTCTTATAAGAAAGCCACCATACATTGCAATAAATCAACTGTGCTTTACATATAATTGAGTTGTAATTATTATGGACTTTTAATCATAACGGTTGTAATTATTATAACTGTAGTCTTTTTGTATGATGCAACAGTTATGAATTTAACTATGTTCTCATATCATATGCATTTATAGATGTTCCAAAAACGACTCTACAGAAGTCGTAACACAGAAAACGGGAATGTAGCATTTAAAGGTAGAAAGTTTGCATAAATTAACCGTGCGGCGTACACAAACGAATGATCGAGCTACGAAGAACAGGGCGCGTTTCATGAACGATAGGTGCAGTTATATCGATTTTTACGTACGGAACAAACGCGCAAATTTCGTCTCGGTCTCGCGATCACCGTCATTCATTGTTTTCTTACGTAACAGGCGATCTCAATAAGACGAAGTGAACTGTGTGTTCGTTCAATTGTCGTCGTTTGTTGAATTTCCAATTAATTCGAATGTAACATAGTTTTCAACGTGTAATATTATGGTTTTTCAAATTCATAATTAAAAAAAATTATCTGTCGTAGAAGTTTTTGCTATTACTTGAAAGTATAACGTATCTATAAAGGTTTTTTTTTTAAAATTGTTCTTACTTTGAGAAAAAAAATCAATTCTAAGTGAAGGCTTAGAGAAGAATATATTAATAATAAAAATTATTATATTATATCACGAAAAGGAGTCATATTGTTTTCAGTTTTAAAACGACATAAGAATTGAATTATAACAAATTTTAATGCCAAATTGCATATTTCATGCAACAGAGTTTTAAAACAAACAATACAAAAATCCCTCTGTTTTGCATTACAAAATATCATGAGTAAATAGAAATGTTTAATAAACAGCTATGTTTGTTACTGCATTTCTAGTAGTTCTGTATTTTAAAAATTATTGACCTTTCTGAGTTACGTGTAAATAACGAAATCACGTTTGTAAAATGTGAAAAATGTGACGAATGACGTTCAGTGGGTGAAAGTTGTTGCTGAAATAGAAACTGTTTAGCGTTGCTATCGAATAAAGCAAAAAAGAATCATTATGAATATGTGCATTGTTTGTATGGAAACTCGATACAAAATGCAGCGACTAAAAAGACCGCGCTTTCTTTAGAGATACCGTACTACGACATGTGTAATTGTGTCTTTCGCTTTTGTTAGCTGTATTGTCATATGTGAAAAATTATCTTAAAATTCGAGAAAGTTAAATTCGTATTGAACATAGTAAATTAAACGAACTAACTATTTCGAGCACATTAAACTTCTTTTTATTTGTTTCAAAAGTCAAATAATATTCGAAACGAAGGTTATTAGTTTTATATTTCAAACAACGATTCATCGTTTAAATTATTTAACAAACCAAATACCATTATATAAAATTTGAACATTGTAGGATAACTTTATACTTATGTGAACTGGTTTATTCATTATAATGAATAAAGAAATAAACGAGTAAAAATTTTAATCGTTTTCCATCATTTTTATTTTTCCAAACTAATCAGAAATAACAATTTATTTCGCATTGTACCCATCTTAGCTCGTATTGAGGAATAAATAAATCAACCAATTATGATATAAAATGTAAAATCAATCATTGATAAAGCAAACAGTTTCAATTCACGTCGTTAAACTGAATGGAATAATTGCACGACTTGATACCACGTACGACCCAATTTGTCAAAATAATAACAACGAATAACATCGACTTTTTTCTTTTTGCAACGAACGAGTCCATTATGCTAACTATTGGAAAGGGGAAGTGTCTTTGTATAGCAGGCCGGAAACTACGGTTAACCGAGCGTTGCGCCCTTCCTATCTCGAAGGTATGAAAATAACCATCTAACGGGTTAAATGTGAACACGCACAACCAGTGTCGCAACCAGCCATATATTCATAGTTTACGTAGGCATCGGTGCAATGGTAAAATCAACAGTAGAATCACGACAATGAATGAAAATGGGCAAAACACCGAGGCGTGGCCGTGCGTTATCGACCACGATTGAGCCGACCCTCCGCTGTTCGCTTCCCATCCTGCTTCTTCGCGTCGGAATTATCGCTCCTGAGATACAAAACCCGCGTCTCATTCTTCTCCCAGTGACAAAAAACACTGATTTCTTTACCTTTAATAATACGATTATTGGTCCGATAATTTATTCACTTGACATCTTTCCTAATCAATTAAAATGATTTGCTAATTCCACCTTGAACAATTCATGAGCCTCAACTTTAATTGCAACTGACATTTTCCGAATAATTTATCATGCACTTTTTTCCATAGTTGTTTTACAGGTGTCGTTTCAAAATACCATTTTGTATACCGAATAACGTATTTCAAGAACAAAACGTCTGGCGTTTTCAAAGTTTACAACGAACGATAAAATAACAAGGCAATTTATCACTGATAAAGTCAAATTCTATTATTATCGCAATTAATCCGCATTAATCTGTAAATACTAGTCGGATTACAATGAAACTTTACCAGGAAACGACATAAATCATATTTTCAATGACGGCGATTATTAATAAACATTTCAATTTCTTCGCTCAAAAGAGCAGAACGCTCATTGTAAAAAAATGTGATTCACCGAGTACCGTTTGATCAATCGCTACCAACAACGTAAACAATATCTCTGACGATTCAACAAATATTGTACACTTTAATAAGCAATTTTTATGAAAGCAACTGAAGTGAAAAAGTTCTTCGTATTGAATCAATGATAAAAAATTATCAAACTGTGCGTCGTCAAATCATGCTTGCTTGTTTATATTATAATTTATATTTTTGGCAGAAATTCGTATAGATGAATAGATAAACGAAATAAATTCATATCGATAAGCCTTTTATTTTTCAGTTTTTGTTTATTTAACTGAACATTTTGAATCGATTATGCGTGGTAAAACTTTTTCACTGGTGAAATATGAATTGCATCTGCGGAATTACTTTGAGGAAATTAATTATATTCCTTTTCGCAAAGCAATTTAATTATGCACGATAAATTTGTCATAGGTAGATGTCGTACAAACATTTCTCACAAGCAGCAATGGGTTGTCATTCGAGTTATAAGGAACTCGATCTCTTTCTTTCGTAATAACGCCTGTGAATTATGTAGGTTGTAAACGTGGCATAATACCAAATTCTACAGAAACACAAAGGCTCCGGTGGTTTGAAATTTTGAATCAACAGTTGTTATCGAAATTGTCGAATCCCCACCTCTCAGTTTAAATATTCTAATCAAGTAAATTGAGCGTTTACATGGTCCTTTGAATGAGCGAATAAAAACAACACACAATCAGCATTTCGAAGAGCCAACATTAGAATGCCAAGAAGGCTATTTTTATGCAGGTTTAACAAGAATCTTGTATCGATTCGTCACGAAAAAGTTGTGCAAAACGACTCCACTCGTTTGAATAATAATTGCACGTTTGGAATACGCTTTTAATTTTTCAGCAAGGTGCATGTTATTTGTTTGTAAAATATTAACGTTATACCGAGGAGGGTTTTAATCAGTTATTTTTTTTTATCAAATGCGCTTTTGCATCTGCATTCATTCATTATTTAAAAAATATCAAGAGCAACTTTTATTAACATATTATGAAAAAAATATTTTACATCTTATATAAAAGTGAAGCACCCTTCCATAAGTAATTAGTGCAAAGTAATGCAAAGAACTATATACATATTAAAGAAAATGTAAATATATAATAAAAATTGCGTGAAATTATAAAATTACCGTAAATTATACTTGAAACTCTGATAAAACATAAATAATTTGTAAAAATAAATTCTGGTTACTTTGCTTGTTCAGTATGTATTATTTATTAAACACTTTTTTTATTCTTTGTGTTACGTAAAATTTAATTATTTTGTGTATTCATTCTTTTATTAATTAATGAATTATATCAAAAGAAATGATATATAATTTAATTTAAACATTTTACCGATAAAGAATATACTTTTGAATACGTGTAAATAAAAAGTAAAAAGTAATTTAATATTTTATATTTAATTAATATTAATAAAACATTACACGAAAATGGCACTAATTATAATTATAATGATAATTTAATTCTGAATGATTATTACTTTACTTTATAATGCTTAATGTGTATAATAATCTTAAAAATGAATCAGATACTTTAATATCTCAGAGTATTGTTTAAAACTAAATTTTTTATATATTTATTTAAATACATGATGTTTAAAATAACTTATAAACTTGATAAAGACGTACGATATAAAAATAGCGTTGAATTTTATAAAAGTTTGCAAAACTATTTCATCTTCAATGTATTTGCAAAACTAATTTACAATTTGGACTTGAAGTTTAACTCAATTTATAGAACTTCAACCTGTGAAATTTAATAAGTAATTTTCAAGAAAGTATTAGCAGTAACTAAAAATTAAAATTATGCCATTATACCATGAATGGTGATTTTTGGAAAATCCATCAAAGTAACTATTTTATACAAATTACGTCAATTTGAAATATTTACATTTTAAGCAAAAATGCTGTTTCCACAAATTTCATGCAAGAGCAAGAAAAAAAGTTCATGAACCTTTCCTATGTCCAGATAAAAATTTACCAACGCAATAGTTACAGTTTCCCACATCACATATGGATTACACATAAGTTTCATACGCATTATAATTGACGTGTACAGATTAATATGTTTAATCAAAATAAATACTAATCATTAAGCTCATTGTAATTATAAAAAAATAATTTTGAATCAATTTACTCTTGAACGATTTAAAGTTGTTACGTTACACGAGAGAAGCAATTTACTTTGATACTTTTATACAACTTCAGAGATATCGCAGGATTCAACATCACTTTTAGCAATATTTCAGTGATTTGACTTTAATTCCTCAGCCGTGACACATAAATACGCGAAAAATCATCCTGATAAGGAAAATAAATAAGCCTGATATTTTGTAAATATACACCGGATCGATGATACCGATTGCTTCGTGCAGCCGCGGTTGCTCTAAGATTGTTAAAGAAGATTGCAACTGCCCGAAGCTTTGTTGATGCCCGACACTGATAAATAAACGGAGTAAACAGTAAACGTACCTTGAGGTAGGATCCGTAATATTTGGTGACATACGGGCTATCACATTGCGACAGCACCATGATCTCTTGCTGTATGTCTTCGATTTCATCTTCGGCTTCCTCGAGATCGATGATTTTGATGGCGACGATTTGTTGCGTCCTATTGTCGATGCCTTTGAAGACTTCGCCGAAGCTACCTTTACCGATGCGCTCTTGTTTTGTAAATATCAGCTCGGGGTCCACCTTCTGAAAGACGAAGAAAAACAAATAATAAATGTGACGGTAACGACGAGAGCGCGTTTGCACATCGGCGACCTTGAATATAGGTTCGCCGACACGACTTTCTCGAGGTACCATTGTTCCGATAATAAATTGCAATTAGCGACAAAATGCGCGTCGATTAATTTGCCGAGAAAGTGCGTCGTCTTTTCTAATGAGTATTGTCCTTCGAAAATTAATGCGTCGCAATGAGGTTTGCCTTGGAAGTTCGCCGTAGTCCGACAGATGGTTCGCGACATTAAACTGATAACAAAGCGGTTGGTATATGTTATTTTTCATCCGTTTTTACAGTTGTCCAATAAGTCACGTCAGGGATAAAAGAATGCCTTGCTGTGGCGTTTTTCTGCTTCTCATTTTTGGGACGCTCACTTGCGCGGACTTTCGCTTTGGCTTTTTTCTCGTCGGGACAGAACAATTTCACGTTTTTGCGCTGCGTTACAAAGTGCGTTTGAGCGTGGGTCGGAGGATCGTGAACCGACTGTTTATGATGTTCGTAATAATTGCAGAGATTATTCGTGGGGCGAGTGAAATTACGGGTCGGGACAAATTAATGGATTGACGTTTAGCAGGGAAGATCAATAAGAACTTGCCATGGGATGATAAACTATGTCAAATAATCAATAAAAAGCGATCAAGGGGAAATAGTCAAAGGGAATGAGAATCGACGAATGACAGGTGGTGCGTTTGCTATCAAACGTGAATCATCATTGCAAATCAATGACGAATAATTTGCGCGAAAGAAATTCAGTGATAAAAAGCGTGCTTATTAATGGTGCAGAACAGCCAACCATTTGTATTAACCAATTAACGAGTAGGTCAATGATAACAGCGCAAGAAGAGTTATTATTCTTCCAAGAATGCCCTTTTGTTCCAAAGCGATTAATGTATCATTGCGTGACAAATAGTTGACAGTTTTGGTAAGTGCTTTTCTTTCACGCACAGCCGTCGGTCGGATTTCATCAATCAGCTGTTTCACTTTTAACAAGTGCCGTTGCAACATTCAAAAACTTGAATCAACTTTATACATGGAACTTTTCCGCTTACAAATTTGCAATGCACTTTTTCCTTCGCGCAACATCATCAGTTTGCAATAACTGCTGCATCGCGTTAATAATTATGCATTGTAATCTATCCATAAATAAAATTGCTCGTTATTATTGCTGTTGACACTGATTACTTATCATCAGCTTTTAATTACCGATAATTTGTTTTTCTTTTTTTCGTATTTAATAAATTAATTATTCACTTTTTTTATTCTTTTTTCGTTCCATCGACTAAAACGCGCGCGTGCATCGATCTGATTAGTAATCAGTTTCTCCGCTGCATTTGATTCCTGAAATCAGCGAAAGAAGAGTGCACGAAGATGATCTTTCACTCAAAATACGCACATCGAATTATCAAAGAACCGCAGTGTTGCAAAGGATGCGCACACGCCCGTATTTCACCGCTGAACTTTTCTCGTTCGAAATATTTCTCCTGCATTCTCGCGGGCAGCTCGAAAACCGTTGCATATCCTTTAGGAATCATTATTTCCGCGGCGCGTAGCTCGCACGGAATGACAAATGCCGCGACTCGCGCCAAGATCAGTGGTACACCGTGAATAATAATGCAACGAACGTTCCTTTAAGTACGTATGCGTCGTAAATGCCAACGAGACATATTTATTTCCCATTCCGTGCTCGACCTACGAAAATCGTCGACTTCAAATTCGCGATGGTTGAAGATTTGTCCCGCATTGTTCGATAATCGTGGCAAAAGCATCAGTTCGGATTCGATATAGTTTCGTAGACGCGTAATATTTTTTGAGCTGATATTTTTGCTTATTGGAAATACAAATGAAAAACGGAAAGGAGAAGAAACGTGTTCAAGAAAAAAGTCAAATGTCTCAATAAGATGCGCAGTTAGTGTACGAAAAAGGATTTACATCTTAACATACAAAAGTGTTAATCGATAACTTTTCCAACATCGAAGCAGTATGATTTAGCAAACGTTAATCATGTTTAAAGATTTGGCTGTAATTTTTTTACTCCAAAAAGAGTTTTGAATTTGATGTAAATAAAGATATCGAAAGTTACTCGAAAAGTACAATTGACTAGAAGAATGTGGATACATTTCTGTTCTCCTCAAACACTAAAGATATTCTATATAAATTTGGTTAGAATTACTTTGATGCACGTTATCAGCATGTGGTCTTCATTTGCTGAATAGCAAATTAGGAGATTAGAAACAGTGCAACATAAATTCTTTAGAAGAATTCGGGTTAGAATGAATATTTATAGATCATGAGTAATTTTACCCTCTCAGCACTGAACTCACTATTTTTGAAATCTATGCGAGAACCTAATGATTTGAAATTTATCTATTAATTACGTGCCAATATTATTGATTGCAACGAGTCATCGAATCGACTGAATTTTAAAATGATGCATTTATGTTGATAAAATTATGATACGAAAATGATTCTGAAACAAGGTTTAAATACAAATATGTTTTGTCACAGCTATTATTAACATTACCATTCTTGTACGAAAAATTTACATATTTCTATATGTTACGTATTTAAATTGAAACGTATCGTTCTGCTCTATTACGATAATTTATACTACACCTGTTAGTTTGCATTGTAGATGGACACGGCTTGTCCGTATATTTATAATAACTAAATAAAGAAATAAATAAACCGAAGTTACGTTTTGCATGGCCCGCAAGGCTATTGATCGCGAAGCACTTTGCAAGAAGCGGTGCGAGCAATTATGAAAAGAGACAAAACAAAAGTTTTGCGCCGAGTCGAAATGAACAACTGGGTTAATCTGAAATGTCAACCGGAACTTGAATCGCGTGAGCTTGCAACGGTTGAAGCGAGAGGAACGAGGAGAGGAGGGGAGATGCCAACGGCTCAGACGAGACACAAGGGGAGGCCATGCAGAGATAACAAAGCTGTCAGAGAGCACGTTTCGAAAGTCTCGTAAGTCGGTCGACCAGGAGCTCGTAATTAGAAGTTGCGTTGCACATACACTAGGAGAAGGTTCTCAAGGACATGATGGAAGGATGATGTAGCCGAACCGGCACCCACTGACTCTTTTGACTGGGCTTTGTTTAATGTCTGCTAATGAATTTTGGTTACAAAATCAGATTGAATTCTTACAAGGAGTGGATCATTGATCTTAAAAAACAATATTAGGTTTATTATTCCCTCATTTTATCACAGTTGTATTATTAATTAATTAGATCTCAGTTTAGCAGTTTTATAATTACAGAAAAGTAGTCATATATTTATATTACATTTAATTACTTATCGATTTATCATTCAAATTTCTTACAACTAATTATAAAATAAAACCACATTTTCGTACACACATTTTGTTAGTAACGGATAAGGTTCTTATAATTAATTAATTATAAATAAATAAACTCATCGCAGACTTACTTTATCATATTCTATCATATATTATAGCATTCAGTTTTATATTTTGTTTCTGTGCAAATATTCATTCTAAAATTAAAAAAGCTTAGGTACAAATAGAATATTTTCATTTAATACTTCTCATATATGGACGAAACTATGCTTTAGAAGTATGTACCAAACATGCTGTTTATTATTAAAATATATCTGTGACGAGAGTGATTTATAATTAACATGTATTTTGCAAAACTGCCTGTAAATATACTTTTGTATATTTCATGCAAAATTTATTTTGCAAATATGTATCTGTCTGTATGAATTACACTTTGTACACTTGTAGCAATCAAATATGTACTTCTACCAGTTTAAATAACGATGTGACTTTTTTAAATTCAAATCATTCAGAATTATGATAAGTATTTATTTTAATTACTAATAATAAATATTTAATTAATATTAAATGTTATATAGGAAAAAAGAAATGACTCTGAACATCCCGAAACAAATATTTAATCGTACATATGCGAAATCCATTTAAATGTTGAAAATATATCGATGTAACTTAACTACCTATAAAATATTAAGTAAGAATAAAACATAGTCAATTTTAATGCAAAATTATAAACAGACAGTTAATTCGCTGTTTTATTCAGATCAAAAATACACACGGATTTTTTAACTTTAAACTGTGTACATCCTGCATATAAATAAAGAACTATCGTCTAAATACAAAGTTGCTCCTAAGATACATTTATTGTTTTTTTATAGGCTACCATTAACATTTATATACATATACTATTATATATTAAGCAGTTTATTATGATATATTATAATTTATAATTAGTATGAACTGAACATAAACATTTAAATAATTCATTAAAGATGATTAAAATAAATTCAAACAATTGCTGTATTTGAAGCCATTGGCTTTAAAACAAGATTGAACTTACTAATGCATAAAATTCTTTCAATTTGTTTCTATCATTCTCCGCAGCAATAGCAAATATTGAAAAATCACTCAAATCTCGGAACTTCCATATTCATCGCGGACGAAAAAATACGCGACGTCACCTGAAGCAACGTTATCGGATGTCAGTTTTTCATTGTTGTTCCACTGCACTTCGTTTTTACCACGTCGTCTCCAGCAAAATCGATCAAACGATGCTTTTTAAGACGCGATATTGTTTTTGTTGCCGCGATTGAGACAAATGATGTGACAAACAGAGGTAGCAATACGGCTACGTTTTTGCGCTTGTCTTTTAAACAACTTGGAATGAAACATTGTCACTGGGCTGGCTTCAATATTCGGAGAAGAAACACCATGTGCAGAAAACATTCCCGCCGAAAAAATTCCACCGCGTAGTTTAATCGACAGCAAAATTGAAAACCCCCTTCGAACTTTCCAGCGAATGATAAATAGTTGTCAAAACAGTTTCACAATTTTGCATAACGCGGTCGTATAATTAGTTTCAAATTGGTAAAGTTAAACAATGCTTAAATATATTCATAAGGAGAGCCTCGTGTTAAAATAATTCCAAGCATTTTCCGAACTTAAAAATAAAGTTTCCACAATTGTTGTATTTTATATTGCAATTACTTGGTGCCATTTCAGGCGTCATTAACACGCAACTATCGTCCCTTTTAACACGCGAAACCACGGTTGTGCAATTCGAACTAAAAAGTTAATGAAAGTGGAATACGTTTCCGTTAAATTTTGTAAATTAAAGTATCGGTCGTGAATTTTTCAGAAGACGTATGTGCAGAGGCGTGTCACAAATATTGCGAATATGGTGACAACTTCTTTCGCGAATCAATAATCGCGGTACGGCCAAAGTGAAGGAGCGTAGAAGTAATATCGAGCGAAACGAGTTACAGCGAAGCTGCGCGTTAAATTATTCAAAATTACTTTTTGTAATGTAAAAATCTCGTTTTCAAGTTGGAGAAATTGGAAGTGACATTGACTATTGCAATTTATAAAAAGTTAAATGCAAAAATTCGAAAACGTTCTCATTTAATTGCAAGTGGAATTGTGAAAAGAAAATTGGAGTTACTTTGTAGGAAAATTCGATGTTGAAATGATTAAATTAGTATTCGTCTGAAGCATTCCAATTCAAGACAAAAGTTCCATTTTGTATCTTATTCAAATCTTCTTAAATAATTTAATTAATGTAGTACTTCACGTGCTTTTAACATAATTTTAAATTATCATTTCAAATATTACTTTTAAAATGTTTAATTAAACTTTCAAAATGCTTCGAACTGAAAAACAGACAATTTTTACAGAGATGTACGATTTTATAATTAATGTATCAATCTTTTTTATCGAGTACTTGCACCTTGATAAATAAATTAATGGAATTCATTAAACACGATATCAATAATGTATTATTTTCGATCGTTGAAATAACAAAATTGAAATTTGAAAAAATAGAAACAACTTTCTTCACCGTAATTTTGTTATATTCTGGACAATATAATAATTATATTAGATCACGTATACATTATAATTACAATTAAAAAGAATATTAATACTGTATCAATTATTATTGTTTAAACTTTGTTGAAAAATAAGCAAAAGTAAGGAAATAAAAAATGTTTATGTTTTATAAAATAATTCAATACAAGTTTAATTTATTCAGAGAGAGAAAGAAGGAAGGAGAGAAAGAGAGAGACAGACAGATTAAAAAAGTGTAAAATGAAGCGTTGAATATCGAAACTTTTTATCATGAAACTCATTTTAAAACAATGCATGTATTTCTTTTCTTTCCTATGTTTTATGAAGTTTATTTTATGTGGACTTAAAACGTTTATTTATATTAATTTATTATTCCATTTACAAATAAAAAGTAATTATTTTATAATATAAACAACAATAACATTAATCATTTATCTTTATAATAATAATACACAAATATAAATTTTTTTTCATCTCATAACAATTTGTAATAAACATGATTTATTACAAATCCAATTTATAATACTATTTTAAATATTAAACTTAAAATAGTTTAATTTTACAGTACATAATTTTATAGTACTTCCATAATTTCTTATGAAATTTAACGTTATTAATTTATTCTATAAAATTATTACTCGTTGATACAATTAACACAAATTTTCTAATTAATACTTATAAAACCTTATAAAACCTATTAAAAAATTTTCTGCAAATTGCAATAAAATAAATATGAAGGAAATGTGACGGGATTAAATAACTAATATTAATATTACATATGAATAGTAATCAATATTTTATTCAATATATAATAATTTGTGATTGTAAATGATTTCGGATATTTATCAATATCGGATTAACATTTTCATACATTATTATCTATTCATATACCATAACAAAGTTTTCAATCCATATGTATTATTATGCATAAAATATTAGTAAATTTCATAAACAAAATCCGGTATATATTGTTCACATAAATCGTATTAGGACAATTCGACCTAATTTTAAGTTCCATGAAAAATAAATTCAACGTACTTTTCTCAACAACTGAAGAAGTAATTTCTAAGACTGCGGACCGTCAAACCTCTTTAAATTCAATTATTATCATGTAGTAGAAAATGGCGCCTCTCCTTCCTTTCGCCGGCATAGTTTAAAGCGGTTTTAGTCCGCCAAGAGCCTCGTCTCCAGGGTATTTTCACCACAAGCTCGTCATACTCCACCACGAGGCCAATCTCTTTGGTATGCTCGAACTACCCTTAGGCGACGCATAGTTTTACAAATATTCCGTCTTTGTTAGTGAATGGTTAATATTCTACCGACACGAGAGAAAAAGAGACGGAGTTATTAGAGTTCGCATAAGACATGGGAGCGAAGGGTGGGGGAGGGGGTATGTAGAAATACAGACGTGGAAAAAATCAAGACACGAACTTTATTTGCCTTTGATCCTGGTATTTCGATCCGGTTATCTAGTTTCTTTACACATAATTTTTATACTAATAGAACGTTTGTTTTATTATTACAAGTTTTTATTCGCTTTTTTAATATAAATTTTTATTCATTGTTTTCATTCTTTTAATTTCGTACTTTTATAATTTGTATTCAAACGTGTATTTAAAAAGTACTGTGAATGTAAGAGAAACAATCTTGCTACGAATTATGAAAGAAAATAGTTTAATAGAAGTAAACTTTATCATTATTAAAGTTAGTTTCATTATTAACTGTAGAAAAATTTATTACTTTTTTAACTCGTTCAGAGTGATACATTTTCATATTCTATCTTCACATTTTAAAACACATTTTTCATTAGAAAATGTGGCAATTTCATTATACATGAAACTTCAAAAAGATATATAATGTAAAAAAACAGTTAAAAAACCATGTTACGTACGACATTTTTTACACATACTTCGAAAGCTTGTTGGAAAACTGAAGTACTGAAATATAAAAGTTTCGGAGAATATATTTTTACATAACTATATAATTAGAAATAATTTAATTTTAATGAATTTCAAATTCATCAAATATTTACCTTTTATAAGGAAATAATTATACAAAGAACATTACATAATTGATTAGAGAAAGAGAGAAAAAGAAATCATTTTCAGTAGATTTTTTAAAAACTTTAATTCCCTGTTCACATGGTTATGTAAGTAATATATCAAACATTCAACGAAATGAATATCATCAAAGTTATTATTGAAAATGTTTTACTGGAATATTTTGATCATTTGTATTTTATGTGATGTAAATATAAAGTAAAACAAAATATTTCAATATTTACATTAAATATTTGTTCATGATCACGGACACTTTTGATGTTTTGTCAAATACCATCTTCTGATTCTGTTGTCAATCGTTTTAATGATACAATTTTTTAATAAGCAACAAGTAACGTTTAAAAACTCTTACGAAATTACCTCCATAAATATAAAAAGTACGTTTTATTTTGACCTTAGGGATCAAGAAATATCGATATATGAAAATACATTGAACTTTTTTTATTTCAATATAGCTATAGAAATCATATTATTTATACTTCTTAGTAAAAATATTTAAGTTACTTCCTTATACCCAAGATAAAAATAGTTAAAATTTGAATGTTTAGTTTAAATACCTTGACCTTCTATTTATTTAATTATAAAAATTCATTATTGATATTCGAAATTATACATATTCGAAAATGTCTAATTAGTCATTAGTATACAAATTTATTTATCTCGCTACTGATGTAATAAGTAATATGCTTTTACATAAGTCAGACTGGTTTTTCATTAGTCACATTGTTTTGTTTGTACATTTTTTATAAAATATCAACGTGGGAACATGCTAACGCATTACATTGAATTAACATTATATGAAGGATATAATTTCTCTATTATCAAATTATTAATTTATAAGAGTAAATATGAAAGCTCTTGAATGGTGGTGTAAACTTAAAGAGATGTCTATGCGAACTGTTTTTTATTTTAAAATGTATATTTTATTTAAACATATATTATTGCATTAACAGAAAATAATTTCGTACGTTTTAAATTGAATGAAAAACTGGTACTGTGAAAGCAAAATCTTATTGCCAATGATTTTACAATAACAATAAAATCAGTTCCAGTTGGATAAATCAAGAACACTTTAAATTCTAGACTTATTTATTCTTTCATAGATATTGCAAGTACATTGTCCTTTAAAGTTATTTCGAAAGAGAAAAGTTACGATAACCTCGAGCAGCACATTACACAGGAACTATTTGAATTTGCAATCTTCAGACCTAACCGACTCTGCAGCTTTGAATTATCATACTATAATAGAACGTTTACGGTACTGGTTCAAAACCTGTTACAATACAGTTACATAAGTGTCATCGAAAAGAAATCATGAATAGTGAAAAACTTATATTATATTTACTAAACATTATTACATAAAAAATATTTTACATTTTAAAATCAAAAGAATATTACTGGAAATGAATTCAGTAAAACTTCAAACATATTTTTCACTTTATATTATTAATTTAATATTTGATAATTCAACTTGTAAATAAGTTGTAAGATTGATAAAACTAATGGAAATGTTTAATTATATTTTATATTATTATTAAGTATAATTAAATATTAATTATTAATTAATATTTATATTATTATAATTATAACAATTATTAATTATACTTAATTATTTATTTATACTTTATAAATTCAATTACTGAATCAGATTAATGCATTACACTTTGAAAGTTTTAATTAATGAGTAAATATAAATTTAAAGACAATTAAATTCTTTATTAAATTGACATGTTTAAAACAGTTGTTCTCAAAATGAAAAAGTTTGTTCATGCTTAAAATGACATATTTAATCTTTTTAATGGAAGAAAATGTCACAAATGTGAAAACAGTGGAAAAATTGTGAAACAATTAAGATTATTAAAGAAAGTGTAAGAAATTGTTTAAATACAGTAAAATTTGTCTCTAACACATAATTTTAAATAGTAAGAAAAGTTACTGAACTTGCAACGCGATGTAACAGTTTGAAAAAATATATGTGGAACGACGACACACTTAAAAAGTTTGGTCATACAGAAATCATGAAATAGAGCGAAAGTGGAAGATGCATTTAAATTAAGCGAGTTGCCGTGACGTTATAAGTTTGTTGACATTTCGAGTAAATTATGGCTGATCCCCGGGGTTTAAAAGCCCAAGAGGATATGTCGACTGGCGTGTAATTTGTGTTTACAATGGCTTGGTATTAAAGAGTTACTTTCACTGGTTATGCATTATATATCGTAAAAAAAACATTTTAGAAATATTAAAGAAAGTTTGTTTTACAATAAATATACGAAATATATAAATATGACATTTACTTACAAAGTAATATCAGTTCAGAATATTAAAAGTTTTTTACAAAAAAATATCGCGAGTTTTTTGTCTTAGAAAGTAATTCGCATTGAATAAATAAGATTTAGAAAAATAAAATATATTTCGAACAATAAAAATAAAAACGTAAAATTAAAAAAAAAAAACAATTTGTTTTGATTTATGACATAACATATTTCGTGCTGTATATACTGAAAAAGGATATATAATTAAACAGTTTGTATTTTTCTTTAAGTAATATAATTTTGAACTTCATATCATATACATTTATATATATTATTAACATATAATTATATATTTTAGAATTTTCACACAACAAAATT
>JABFOX010000281.1:0-18426 GCA_022817665.1 Axea sp. ZL-2020
ATTTTTTGTGGTATATATAATATATTTCCCCATATGGAGAAGATCCACTGTATCATATTGAGTTACCTACTCAACGCTTCTTTTATATACCTATGGGGTATAAAATTCAAATTAAAAAAAAAAAAAATATTTTACTCGTATAGTAAAATAACAACTAATGTATTAAACTAACAAATTTTAGAGGAGTAGCTACTGCTGGACGTGTTGAGTTCTTATTGACGGTTATAAAAATTTCTGTATTGCTTGTAATACCTATAGCAGCATTGTTTTTTTTTGATAGAAATAACTTCATCATAAGTGAAGAAATATCAAATCTTACAACATCGCAGATTCTTGCCCGTTCTACACTTATTACTCTATGGGGTTTTATTGGAGTTGAATTGGCAACAGCACCAGCTGGTTCGGTTAACAATCCAGGCAAAACTATACCCAGAGCCATAGTGCTTGGCACAATTTCTGTTGCTGTTGTGTATTTTATCAACAATCTTGCAATTATGGGATTAATAAATGGCAATGATTTAGCAAGTTCAAGAGCACCATATGTTGACGCGATAAAAATTATGGCCTCTGGCAATTGGCACTTGATTATTTCTATAATTGCGTTTATTTTTTGTGTTGGTACCTTAAACGCTTGGGTCTTATCCAGCGGGCAAGTTGCTTTTGGCCTTGCAGAAGATAAACTGATGCCACAGTTCTTTGCTAAAAGAAACAAGCACGGTTCTCCTTTCTGGGGCATAACAATCAGCTCCGTTGGCACTTCAGTTCTACTAATTCTCACTTCAAGCAACAATTTTGCTAAACAGATCACATCAATTATCGACTTTTCTGTAGTTTCATTTTTATTTGTTTACCTTGCATGCAGTCTTGCTTTTCTCAAGGTTATTATAAAGGAGAAAAACTATTACAAATTTTTAATTGGCAGTATAGCAACAACCTTTTGCTGCTGGGTAATATTTGAAACTTCTGTGAATACCTTGCTGACCGCAAGCTTATTCACCGCAAGTGGCGTACCTCTTTATTTATTTTGGTATCGCAGAGTTTCTGTATAGCAAATGTTATAGCTAGAGATAATTTTTAAATGATTGATATTTATGGATCACGACTTTGCTTGTTGTCCACTTGTTCAACATTACCCTTCTCAAGTTTACTATCTACTTCTTTTGTATGTTCATCATCTACACTAGTCTCATCTTTTATCTTACTGGAGTGACTTGCTTGCGATTTTTCATATGCTTCCATTATAAGGTGACTGATGATTTCTATTTTTTTAGGTGTGAAAATCCTTGCTAAAAATCTCCCTATTATTGGTATTGATCTTAAGAAATCTCTTAGCTTTGAAGATTCTTGTTTTTTATTTAGGAACTGTTGGTCTATTTTAAGGTTTTTTACACCATACTTTTTATCATCAAAATTTATTACAGGCTTTCTTTTTTTCGAAAGAACATTTTTAGCCTTTAATCCATTGGTTCTTTCAGGCTCTTGCGGTGTAGACATTACAGGTTTAACCTTAGTTTCATCGTATTCTTTATTCATCTTTCATTTTATTATGTAATATTACCAATATTGCATAATAATAGCTAAATTACAATTAATTGCAAGGTAAAAATACTAAAACAATTGTAAATTTTGTCAGTAAAAATATAATATAACTTTAAAGTTAGAGGTTCATCTATATGAGATACAAAATTGCTGTTATTGGAGCAACCGGAAGAGTAGGGCGTGAGGTATTAAGCACGCTTGCTGAGTTTCAAGATGAGGCGATAGATTCTGTTATTGCACTTGCGTCGAAAAAATCAGAAGGGAAGAAGGTGAGTTTTGGTGACAAAGAGTTAACAGTTTTATGCCTTGAGGATTATGACTTCGTTGGAACTAATGTAGCCATTTTCTGTGCCAAATCTCATGTTTCTGAGAAACACGTACCGACTGCAATTAAGGCTGGGTGCATCGTGATAGATAATACTTCCCATTTTAGAATGAAAGAGGGTGTGCCGCTCATTATTCCAGAGATTAATAAAGAAAAAATTATGGAATATAAAAACCACAACATAATATCCAACCCAAACTGTACTACAATACAGATGCTGCTAGTACTACATCTATTACACCAGAAAGCAAAAATAAAGAGAATCGTTGCTTCAACTTATCAATCAACTTCTGGTGCAGGTAAAGCAGCAATGGATGAACTTTATAATCAGACAAAAAAAATCTTCATGAATGAGACTAAAAAGCCCGAGATATTCCCTAAGCAAATAGCGTTTAATTGCATTCCCCATGTAGGAGAATTCATGGAAAATGGTTCTACAGAAGAGGAATGGAAAATGCAAGAGGAGACAAAAAAAATTTTAGAGGAAGATATAAAAGTTACTGCAACTTGTGTAAGAGTACCCGTCTTTATCGGTCACGCTATGGCAGTAAATGTAGAATTTGATCAACATATCACTGAAGAACAAGCTCGTGAAGTGCTAAGTGAAGCCGAAGATAGTGGAGTTTTAGTGTACAACAGGCATGAAGACGGTGAATACGTAACTCAAATTGATGTTGTACAGGAGAATGCTGTATATGTATCGCGTATTAGAAGAGACAATACTGTTGAACACGGATTAAATATGTGGATAGTGGCTGATAATCTGCGCAAAGGCGCAGCATTAAATATAGTGCAGATTCTTGAGATTCTAAGAACCTGTTCATAATCTTTTGAGGAGCAAAGCAGTGAAAGCAAATTTGCAAGCTGGTGTTGAGTTTACGCTCGCAATTTTTCCATAATCGTCTACATTTTTCCAACCAAGCAAAAGAACGCTCTACAACCCATCTTTTTGGCAATACAGCAAAGGTATGTAATTCACTGCGTTTTATGACCTCAACAGTTACACCAATAGTTGCTTTTGTTTGTGTTGCAAAATTTTCTCCCATATAGCCAGCATCAGCGAGTATATTTTTGACTTCAGAGAGGTTTGCTTTAGGATTTTTCACCATTTTCACAGCACTAGTTGCTTCTGCCGTTGTTATATGAATTGCATGTCTTGTGTATCAACTGCGATATAAACCTAAAATTTTTTCCTGCATCATAGCCCTTTTTTTCAGCATTATCTGCGTTTTTAAGGAATACCAACGTAGAGTATTAGAAAATAAAAATGATGAATCATTAGAGAAAAAATTTGCAAGAAGGGAAAATCAAATAAAAGAAGGTATCAAAAAATCAATGGAAGATTATTATAGTCAAGAAAATGCAGGAGAGAAAGGATATATAAGCGAGAGAGAATTTAAATAGACAATGAGAAAAATGAAAGAACGCTTACAAGGGATAGAAGAAGAGAAAAAAAGGTAGTTGATCAGAAGGCAGTAAAAAAAGGAATAAGCCTTATTATAAATAGCATAAAGAATTTTTATTCTAGTGTAAAATCGAACCTGGAACAGCTAGATTGGCAAACTAAGCGCGGCGTGATTAAAGCATTAATAGAACAAATTAACATTGGTCGTGACCAGGTAGAAGTAGGATTTTAGATCGAAGAACCAGCGCAGAGTGGGGAAATTCTTAATTTGCATCATTATACTACACACCATGATAAGGGGGCTGGCAGAGTTTGTCAAGCAGTTTTTTTCGTTTCTATTTCAAGAAAAGTTCGTTATATGGTTATGCAAGAAGTCTATTCGTGTAGTTGTCTAGTTATAAATCACTCACAATTGATATGCTCGAATTATTCTCAGTAAATAAATCAAGCATAGTGTTAGGTATTCTACCATCAACTATGTGAACAACTCCAGCACATTCCTCTACCATTTTAGTATATTCCATAAGCCTTCCAATAAATTTTTCTCCTTGAATTTTGCCACAATCAATCGATGCATTTAAATTTTTAACAGATATCTTCCTGCCACCAATTTTATCTATTTCTTCACCTGTATCGCTAAAGGTTATCATTTTAGATGCAGAAACTGCAATTGCAATTGTGCTTGCAGTGCTATCGGCATCAATATGATATGTTTCCCCATTTTTTCCATGACCGATAGGTGCAATAACTGGTATAAAATCTGATTCTTCAATAAAAAATAATATATCAGGATTGATTTCAGTGGGCCTACCGATGAATCCCATGTCTAGTATTTTTTCGATGTTATTTGATCTGTCTTCCTTAAGCGTAGTACTTATCTTTTCAGCTTTTATTAAGTTGCCGTCTTTTCCACATAATCCAATGGCTGAACCACCAGCAGAATTTATATGCTGAACAATTTTTTTATTAACTGAACCACACAGTGCCATTTCAATGATTTTCATAGTGTCTTTGTCTGTAAGTCTGATACCATTTACAAACTTACTGTCCATACCCAGCATTTTTAACACTGAGTTAATTTCATATTCTCCGTCATGAACTATCACCGGATTTATACCAAGCTGCTTTAATAAGACAACATTATGCACAAAAGTATAGAATAGTGTTTCATCTGAGATCGTTACGCTGCCACATTTAATGACAAAAGTTTCACCCACAAAGCTAGGTATGCTAGACAGCACTTCAAGTAATATTTCTGCTTTTTGTTCAAATGATACCTCACCCTTTAAAAATTCACTACTTTTCATTTTTTTATCTTGTAAACTTGAAAAACTCATCTCTTACCTTGATTATTTTATGCTTAACACGAATGCTTATTTGATGAATTGACACATTTTCATTATTAATCCATTTTTGAGTATCTTCTATAACAGCACCTAAGCTTTTTTGACTTACTTTATCTATTTTTGTTAGCACAATGTTAAAGTTAATATTATTATATATTAACCAATAAATGAAGTCTTTGTCTATTTCTTTTAATCCTACCTTGCTATCTATCAACACAAACACTCTTCTTAGATTTTTTCTTTGAATGAGATAATACTCAATTAAGTTTAAATATTGTATAATTTCCTCCTTACCTGCATGAGAATAACCATACCCTGGTAGGTCAACAAGTCTGAACTTATCATTGTACATAGAATAAAAATTTATTTGTCTAGTGCATCCAGGTTTAGAGGAAACTCTGGCAGCTTTTTTGCTGTTTATCAGTAAGTTGATCAGACTGGATTTTCCTACATTTGATCTACCAGCAAACGCAATCTCTGGAGCCGACTCATTTGGTAATGATTTTATGTCCGAAGCTCCAAATATGAAATTGCAGTTTGATGTTATCTGTTTTGCCATTATATTCAACTAGAAGGTAGTAGGTATATTATAGTGTTATTGCTTGATATAAGAAATTTTTTATTTCAGTATATATTACTTAGCTAGATCTGTGCTATATGGATATGGAAAATAATTTACAAGACTTAAAGAAAAAATTTAATGATATAGAGAGGAATTTGGAAAATCCTACCAATTTAAGTCAAAAAGAATTCATTACCCTTTCAAAGGAATACTCTGAGCTCAGGCCAATAATCAAGATAATTGATGAATATAACACGCTGAAAGAGGAAATTTCAGACTTAGAAGAAATAATGAAAGATGAAAACAGCGAAGGTGATATAAAAGAGTTAGCAAAAGAAGAATTCTTCGAAAAGCACAAGGTATTATTACCAAAAATAAAAGCAAAATTAAAGTTAGCACTATTGCCCAAAGATGAAGATGACTCAAGAAATGCAATATTAGAAATTAGAGCAGGTACAGGCGGAGAAGAAGCAGCATTATTTGCAGCAATGTTATTTCGTATGTATCAAAAATATGCAGAAAGAAGAAATTGGAAGTTCGAGCCAATAAGCATTTCTAATACAGGTATAGGTGGCTATAAGGAAGCTTCTGCACTCATTAATGGAACAGAAGTTTTTGCAAGGTTGAAATTTGAATCAGGGGTGCACAGAGTACAGAGAGTGCCAGAAACTGAATCCTCAGGAAGGTTACATACCTCTGCCGCTACTGTTGCGATATTACCTGAAGTAGAAGAAGTTGACTTTAAAATAGAAGAAAAAGACTTACGAATAGATGTTTATCGATCCAGTGGTCCTGGAGGGCAATCAGTGAATACAACTGACAGCGCAGTAAGGGTCACCCACTTGCCAACAGGGATAATTGTAATACAGCAAGATGAAAAATCGCAGCACAAAAATAAAGCTAAAGCGCTTAAAGTATTGAGGGCAAGGCTATACGAAATTGAAAGACAAAAAAAAGAAATGGAAAGGTCAACAATGAGAAAAAGTCAGATTGGCTCTGGTGATCGTTCCGAGCGCATAAGAACATATAATTTTCCACAATCAAGAATAACAGACCACAGAATTAATCTAACTTCACATCGGCTAGAGCAGATTATAAAAGAAGGTGAACTAGATGAATTTATTGAGGCATTAATTTCACGTAATGAAGCAGAAAGATTGGCCGGGGAAAGTTAATCGCTCACATCTGTAAAAAGATCATTAATTATACCAGATCTTTAAAAAACAATAAACAGGCAGTAAAAACAAGTTCTAGTATTATCGCGGATAGAACAAGAATAGCTACACTAATTGCTTGACCGTTGTAAACGTAGCTTGTTAAGCCGATAAAAATAGCCATGATAAAAGCTCTAATGAACGAGACTGCAGAAGAAGCTGTGCCTTTAATTTCAGGGAAAACATTTATTGATGCATTAAAAATCACTGGCTGGCAAATTGCTCAACCGATAGAAAAAATAATCATAGACAGTGTTACTAAGTAGAAAGAGTGGGGTACAATTATACTGAATATTACAAGCAATAGAGACCCAATAGCACCCACGCTCGTACCAGAAATTACACACTTTATTGCTCCAAGTTTCTGCAAGATTTTGCCAGCAAATAGACTGATGAGTGAGAAGCACCCAACTATTGCACCTTGATGTAGTGCATAAATAGTGCTAGATAAACCAAAAGTCTCCATATACAAAAAAGGTCCACAAGTGATGAATGACATATAAGCGGCAGAAAAGAGGCTTGACATTAAAGACAACGTAACAAACCTCGGACTAGATAGTAGTTTTCTGTAATCTTTCGTCATTTTTTTTAAACTAAAAATATCGCGGTCCTTTTTTGTTTCTGGTAACAGAAAAAGCAGCAAAACCCAAGAGATCAAACAAAGTATTGCAACAGTTACATAATTACCACGCCATCCTACAGCTTCGTTAGTAAAGCTTCCTAAAACAGGTGCAATTGCCATTACTACAGTTAAAGTTGCGTTCATAATAACTATAAACTTTACTGCTTTGTCGCCTTGATAGCTATCTGCAACGATTGCAAACACAACTACAGATGTGCTAACACCAATGCCCTGAACAAAGCGAGAAATTAAAAGCCAAAAAATCGACGGTGCAAAAACACAGCCAACAGCACCTACGAGTAGCAAAGTGTTACCTATGATCATCATCCTTCTTCTGCCATAGCATTCAGACAATGGACCAAAAAACAACCCTCCTATGCAAAAGCCTAGGAAATTATAAGCAATAGTTAATTGAATTGTGCCTTCTGATACGTTAAAATAGTGTACCATATCAGGAAAACTAGGTACGGAAATGTCAATTTCAATGAACTTGGCAATGAGAGACAGGATTAACAGAAATGGTAGTAACATTTGAGATTTTTAATTAATGAATAAAAATATCACATTTAAAGCGTTGAAAGAAGAACATTTTTTACTGTTATTAAAATGGTTAGAAACACCTCACGTAAAGAAGTGGTGGGATGCGGATATAAATTGGACACCAGAGTTAATTGAGAAAAAATATAGCAATTATATCAATTTGAAACTTAAGACACAAGTTATTGAAAAACCAATGCATGCATTCATTATTAATTGTGACGGAGTTGATATTGGTTATATTCAATACTATAACAAACATGATTTTCACCTGAGCAGGGCTACAATACTTCTGAGCTTCCAGAAAGCTGTGCTGCTATAGACTGGTATATCGGAGAGCTGGATTATGTGGGCAAAGGCATTGGTCCACAAGCTTTGAATATATTTTTAAACGAATTTGTCTTTAAAGTTTCTGAAAATGCTTTTGTTGACCCAGATACAGCAAATGTTCGTGCAATCCGTGTTTACGAAAAAGTTGGATTTAAAAAAATTAGGGAAAGTAATGGTACAATCTTAATGATCAAGGCAAGAATTCCTGAGAACCATGCAAGATGAGTGTTTTTTCAACAGTCCGTCTAAATTACTACAAGCAGTTTAATTTTTAGTAAATATGTCGTGATTCAAAAATATGCAAGAAGCTTTATAGAAACTTAACATAATTTAATCATAAAAATGTCATTCTTAAGTCCTATAATTTTGGCACTAAGTAAATCTTTTTTCATTAACTATGAGCTGGATAAATTGGAAAATCAATTTTGTTTACTTTTACAACACCTTAAGATCTAATATCACTTTATCAGTCAAAAGTATCACAATAGGCTAGTATGTTCTTTACTCTTTTCCTAAAAATATTACCTATTTATATCACGATATTTATTGGTTATTTAGCAGGAAAATGTCTTAAAATTGATAGAAACACTATATCTCAAATACTCTTTCATATAGCTAATCCAATAGTGATTTTATATGGAGTCTCTCATACAGAAGTTAATTTAAAAGTAATTTCTCTGCCGATTTTGATATGGTTTATAGGTAGCACTATGTCCTTATCAGTGTATTATCTTTCTTCTTTTTTATTTAAGGATAACACGAGAAACATATTAGCATTTAGCTCGGGCAGCACAAGTATGGGTTATTTTGGCCTGCCGATTGCCATGGCTTTATTTGATGAAGATTCAGTATCTGTGTATGTTGTTTGTTATATAGGAATGGCGCTATTTGAAAATAGCTTAGGATTTTACATAGCCGCAAATGGTATTTATACCGCAAAAGAATGCATATTAAAGTTATTCAAACTTCCTTCGCTTTATGCGATGGTTATGGGTTTCTTTTTAAGTATATACGATATACAAATACCTACTTTTTTAACAAATGTTATGATGAATATTAGAAGTACATTTGTCACATTAGGAATGGTGCTACTTGGAGTAAGCATTGCGAATATTACAAGCTTTAAAGTAGATTGGAAGCTTGCTTTGATCACTATTACAGCAAAGTACGTATTCTGGCCATTATTTGTTTTAGGAATCGTTCTTATAGACAAACATGTTATAGGTATATACGATGAGAACATATATAAAGCACTGATGTTGCTGGCTATTATTCCAGTTTCTGGGTCCAGTATAATACTTGCTAATATTTTGAATTATCAACCAGATAAAGCTACTCTGTTGCTTCTAATCAGTACTGCAGTAGGACTATTTTATGTTCCACTAATAATATCATTATTTTTCTCTAAACTTGTTCCTTTTTGATCAAAAATTTAAGCGCTTGCATAACCATTATTTGGGTAACAACACAAGACATTGATAAAACTTGAATTTATAGCTAAAGCAACTTAGATTGTAACCAGACTGCATTCTGTGATTTTTAGCAAAACACGATCTTTCATTTGAGCTTTCTTCAATTTAAATTCAACCACTATGGATTGAAATCCATAGATTGAGAGAGAGCATGTAATGCTAATTTTCGACTTGAAAGTCACCAAATTTGTCTTCTCTTTTAGAGTGATCCTCAATGTAGTCCTTTATCATCTGATCAGTCACATTTCCAGTAGTCCTGACAAAATAGCCAACTGCCCACAAATGATTCCCCCAATATTTTTTCCTCAATTCTGGAAAACTCTGCTGTATTTTTCTCGAGCACCTTCCTTTTATCAGTTGTACTAATTTGCTGATACTCAAATATGGTGGTACTGAAACATATATGTGGACATGGCTTGATGCTACTTTACCTCTGATAATTTCTACTTGGTTATCTCTACATACTGCTTGTATTATCTCTCTTGCTTTTAGTCCTATTTTCCCAACAAGCACTGGGTATCTGTATTTAGTAATCCATACCATATGATAAGTACAATCGTATACCGAATGACTACTCTTTCTATAATATTTCACATTCCTCTAAACTTTTCACCTTTCAAATTATATTCTTGAAAGGATGGACTTCAAGTCCAGGGTTTTTCTCCCAAATTTGGGACAATAAATACAGAAAATTGCTGCCTATAGCTAACCCAAGAAAGGTTTTCCTACGTCATCCCGCTACTTGTTAGCGGGATCTATGCTAAGATACCGCGAATGAATCGCGGCATGACGGTTAAGTAGGGTGTCATCCCAGTGTCTGGGAACTGGGATGACAAAAAAGGGGCTACTCGGATGACAAAAAAAGGAGCACTGGGATGACAAAGGAGGACAGTGTCAGCTACTGGGATGACAAGAAAGGAGTACTGGGATGACAGTAGGTAACGTAAGAAGTCTACCGCTATTCCACGTCAAGAACAACCATAAGTTCATTAGGGTTCACATAACCTAAAGCATTTTTTGCTTGCTCATCAAGCAGATCTAAATCTAAGCTTTTTTCATATAAGCCAAATACTTTGTTGTCCAACTTTTTCTTTTCAGAAGAGACATCCTTTAGCAAAAGTTTATTGTACTCGATTTCTTTTTTTAAGTCTATTAGCGTCAATAAGCCACGTTTACCTGTAATTGTGCTAATGCTGAAATATAATGTAAGAGAAGAAATGAGCAGGGATGCGCTTAAACACAGTAACTTTTGCTTCTTTTTAGGTATAAGCACCGTACTTTCACATACAAGAAATGTATAACATGAAAAGGTGAACAAAAAGCTAAGAACCTTGACGCGCTTTACACCTTGGCTTTACCTGATTTATAATGTAAATCTTACCACCCCTTTTCACAACTTTACAATTTTTATCTCTGTTACGATGAGACTTTAGCGACCCTTTGACTTTCATATCTATAGTAAGAATTAAATTACCTTACATTATGATCACTTACAGAGAGTTAGTCAATTGATAAATTTTTCACATTTTATTAAAATACTGTATAATTTTTGCTGATACTTCTTCGATTGACTTTTGCGTGACATCAATAATTGGCCAGTTATTTTGCTTAAATAGTTCCTCTGCTTCTTTAATTTCCTTTTCTACTTTCTCAGGGTTAGCATATATATTATTATCTTCGTTGTTAATTGAAGTAAGTCTATTTTTGCGTATTTCTATTAGCCTACTTACGTCTATTGTTACCCCTATCGTTAGTTTATTTTTTAATTTTGCCAAGTCGACATAAAAGAGTACTCCACTAACAAAAGGAATATTTGCAACCTTATAGCCTCGGTAAGCTAAATACATACTGGTGGGAGATTTTGATGTACGTGAAACTCCAACCAAAATTATATCTGCTTTATCAATATCTTGAATACTTTGTCCATCATCATGATTAATAGTGTAGTTTATTGCCTCAATGCGCTGAAAATATTCGTTATTTATCTCAGTATGCAAGTCAAGCTTTTCGTCTTTTTCAATTTCAAGATAGGATGAAATTTCTCTAATAATATGTGATAATATTGCTCTATAGGGAATTTTCAACTTTATACAGTTATCTTTTAGATATTTTCTTAGCTCATCATCAGTAATAGTGCATATAACAAAATTATGCTCATCACTTTTCCTATTAATTTCCTCCAGAATTTTGTCAATCTGCTCCTCTTTTTTCACAAAAGACCAAACATATTCGATCGTTTCTACAGAACGAAAGTGTTTCAGGGCTGATTTTGCAACTGATATAACAGTTTCACCACTTGAATCTGATACTAAATGTAGATTAAGCTTTTTAAGGGTCATGTTTTATATGTGTTATACTAAAAATAATAGCAAGCTACTGAAATTGTGCTAATTTGTTAATCTATGTCAATGCAGAAAAACTATCCTGTTGATAAAACTCAAACTAATTGGTAAATTCTTAACGCAATTATTCTCAAAACGAATGTTTTTATTAAAGCCTACAAATTTCACTTCTTTTTCTAAAAAAGCACTACCTTGGATTGGGATTATTTGTTTCGCATGTTTTTTAATTGGAATGTTTTTAGCGTTATTCTTCTCCCCAGAAGATTATAAACAAGGAGAAATTGTACGAATTATGTACATTCATGTGCCTTCTGCATGGCTTGCTCTTGGAATATATGGACTCATTGCATCACTCAGTTTCATTTCATTAGTGTGGAACAATAGCGTTGCCAGTATCTTGGCACATGCTGCTGCTCCTGCAGGGACAATTTTTTCTACAATATGCTTATCCACAGGCAGCATCTGGGGAAAAGGAACCTGGGGCACTTGGTGGGTATGGGATGCAAGGCTTACTTCAATGCTGATTTTATTTTTCCTATATGTTGGCTACCTTTCATTGTGGAGCGCTTTTGATAATGAAGCGAGGGCAGAAAAATCAGCAGCAGTATTTGCCATTTTTAGTGCTATAAATATTCCCATAGTAAAATTTTCTGTGAATTTATGGTCTACTCTCCATCAGCCAGCGAGCATTCTAAGAAAAGGTGGAATAGCAATAGAAAGTTCTTTGCTGTTGCCACTCATTGTAATGTTTATGTTTTATGCCACATTTTTTTTAGTAGTGTGGATACTGTATTCGCTTTACTTAATTAATTTATATAAGATAAAGAGAGAAATTAGTGTGCGGTATTAGATAGTCTTTCAATTTTATAGAAAGGAGTATGAAATATAATGCAAAACTGGGAAAGATGGTGTAAGGTCTTTATAGTAGCTGTTTTTATAGGATTAATGATGTCTGAGTCAAATGCTGGTACGAAGCTGGAAAACTTTGATGATCTTTTTGTTGGCTATCCTTCAGAAATAGAGAATAATCTCAGTATGCTTCTCCCATAAGCACAAGCTTTAGAAAACAAGTCCATATATTTACAAATCTTATCCCAGATCGCCCTTGCTCAAGCCATGCAAAAAGAATTTACTGAAGCTCACAGGACCCTTGATAAAGCCGAAGCAAGTCTCACTTCAGAATATGAGCTTGCACGAGTGAGGATTCTTCTCGAGCGAGGACGTGTATTTCATCAGTCTGATAATATTAACGAGGCATTACCGCTATTTAAGAGGTCTTATGAACTGAGTAAAAAACACAAATTTGATTTTCATACCGTCAATGCTGCTCATATGGTTGCTATTGTAGAAGAAAGCGTTGATGAAAAAATCAAATGGAACAAAAAGGCAATTGATCTTGCTCAAAAAACACAAGATAAGAAAGCGTATACATGGTTGGGAGCGCTCTATAACAATTTAGCACAAAACTATATTGAAGCTGAACAATATAGCGAGGCGCATTCTGCCTTTGAAAAATGCAAGAACTATGCGGAAGAAAAAGGAGAAATGTTTGTTGTTTGCGGAGCAAAGTGGGGTATTGCACGTAGCTTACGGTCGCTTAATTGTCTGGATGAGGCTATGAGTATGCAGCTTGCGCTTCTTAAAGAATATGAGACAATTGCTAAAAAAGGTGAACTCCCTATTGAGTTGATAGTAATTGGCCGTGGAATGATTTATGAAGAGTTGACTGAGATTCACCTTGCTAATGTGAAAAAGTTCTCTGTGCTTGCATACCAAGATCTTTCCCGAGATCCCTGGTTTGTTAAGTTAGCACCGGAAAGATTAGAGAAAATGAAACAACTTGGAATAGAAACCAGATAAAAAAGTTAGGGAGGTGTATGAAAATAGAACACACTACATCACCGAGTAGTAAAGACATTGAATTTTTGTCTCAAAAGATTAACGAAGAAACCATCGATAAAGGTATATCTTCCCAATTTGCTTTCTTCATTTGTGATGATACTAAACAAATTGTTGCAGGTTGTAGTGGTTCTGTTATTTACGGATCAATTTACACTGATCTACTTTGGGTGCATCCTGATTGTAGAAGAAAAGATTTAGGACGTCAGCTACTGGAAAAAGTTCATGATTATGGTCGTGAGATGCACTGCAAAATAGCAACTGTTGCAACCATGAATTTTCAGAGAGCAAGAGCATTCTATGAAAAACTTGGATATGAGTGTGATCTTGTACGTTCAGGGTATGTTGATGGAGCGACATGCATGTTTTTGAAGAAAGTGTTGTGAGATGCACTGTAAAATAGCAACTGTTGTAACTATGAACTCTAAAATATTTAAAGAGCCTACCAGTATCTTTAATGTAAGTGTTCATGTAATTCCACAGATAATTTCTGTTTTTTGATTCTATCTGTCCATTTCTCATTTTCTATACCTTGTTTGTTGTCTACTTTTTTTTCTTGCTCAACAATTGCGTCACCTATCTTTTGATTAATTGCATCAATTGCATTAATCGCACCTTTTTTTGTATATATCTCACTTTTTCCTTCAAGAATTAAATTAGTAAAAATATCTACAACAAACTGCACTTGATTATGATTAACCCGACCTTTTATCAAAGAAGGTAAAGATCCTAATTCCATTATATGTTGACCTATGTTATTCCCTATGCCTTCTGTATGCATTATTTTATCATCAGATTCTTTCAATACTTCTGATGCTGTTTTACCTTGAAAGGAAAGCCCTAAATTATCTGCTACTTCACTGATTAATAACTCTCTGTTTTCTTTATTATCTTCCAGTTCAGCATAATCACTCAATAGATCCATAACTGTAGATACTCTAACTTCAATAATATCATCAACATCTTCATCTCCTAGAGCAACTCCTGATTCTAATAACCTCTCTCTGAGATTTTCGCTTAAAAGATTGATAAACTCTTCATTTGCATCCGATCCTGTAGTAGATATTGTACCATCTAAATAGTTGTTTACTTTGATTTGAGTACCTAAGCTATGCTCTATTTTTATTTTTGTCTCAGGTTTAAATCCTAATTTTGCACAGAATTTCTGAAAATATTCTTTAATAATGTCAAACAAGCTCTTGCCATTGTCTTTATAGTTTTTCAACTCTTCAGGAATAGTAAGTGATAATTTACCCTCTTTATATGTTATACTATTTTTACCATCTTGAGATTCAAGTGTGAATTCTAATGAGCTGGATAGGTCACATATTTTCTCTTCCGGATTGTCAATCGTGGTTATAGGCATTGCCATATCAGACGTCACTTTTATGCGGTTGTGATCAGTGCAGTAAATGTTTAGCGCTTTTTTAGGACTGTGTGGAGTTAAATTACAACTACTGAGTGCGGTATGAGATTCATTAAATATACTAGCCCCATACCCTGCTTGATTACAATTGGTGACTAACTCTTCTAAAATAGCATCACTTGGAACCTTTGCTCCAGCGTATCTAAACATTTTTTTGAAAACTTCTTTTGCAAAGGAACGGTAATCCTTGTTTTCATCTCTCTCTGTAGGTAATAGATGGATATACCTTTGGCCAGCATTGTAAAATTCTTCAAATTCTTTCTTATATGAATCTGTTTTTTGATGATTGGCAGTTTTGGGATCTTCGCAGTGATTTTTCCATAGCTCACCCAATGCATCACTTACAAGCTCTTTCTCAATATCTTCGAGTACTGAAGCAACAAAAGCTTTGCCATGATCCGTATCTATTTCTCTTGTTCCTTTTTTGTTAAATATTTCGTCGTTATATATATCATCACTATTAAAAAGTTCGCTTTTGTGGTGCTTAGCTCCTTCCTTAAATGCAATAATAAGATTTTTATCTATTTCTTTTCCGTTAATAATAAAATTCATCCTTTGAAAATCTAAGAACATTGTTTCACCAGAATTTGCTAATTTATTATCTCGCTTTGCTCTTAATTTACTAAATTTGAACTCTTTAGCTGAAGCCTTTAATTTAACTACTGGACTCTCCTTTGCCTCTTTCATAATGAATACCTTACTATCAACATGCTGTAAGTTGTATCATATAATGATGAATAATTTGGTAATATATTAAGAAAATCGACAGTATATTTCTTTATTTAAGAGGTGTAGGAAAGGCGTAGATTTCTCTTTTCATTTGTAGCATGCTGCATTAATATTTACGTATTAATCTAGAAAATAGTGATGAATAATATTGTAATTGTTGGTCTGCAATGGGGTGACGAAGGCAAGGGTAAAATAGTAGATTATCTTTCTGAGAATGCAGATGTAGTTGTGAGATTTCAGGGAGGAAATAATGCAGGGCACACTATAGTAATAGATGATGAGGTTTATAAATTAAATTTACTGCCCTCCGCTGTTTTGAGGCCAGGCAAAATATCTATCATAGGAAACGGTGTTGCTCTTGATTCGCATGCTCTAATCTCAGAAATAGAGTCATTGAAAGTTAAAGGAGTGGACATAAACTATAACAACTTGATGGTATCCGAGAGCTGTCCATTAATACTTAGCGTACATAAGGATAAGGAAAAGCTATTTGAAGATTTAAACGGAAATCACAAAATTGGTACAACAAACAAAGGGATAGGGCCATGTTATGAAGATAAAGTTGGAAGGAGAGCTATACGCCTTTGTGATTTAGAAAACGCAGATGAGCTCAATAAAAGAGTAGATACTCTTCTGAATTACCACAATGCTATCAGAAAAGGCCTTAACTACCAGGTAGTTAAAAAAGAAGAAATATTAAAGGAAATTCGACAGATTTCAGAAAAAATTCTTTTATATAAAAAACCTGTGTGGAAGATACTAAATGATTTTATGAAAGAAGGTAAGAAAATAATATTTGAAGGTGCTCAAGGCACATTTTTAGATATCGACCATGGAACTTACCCTTTTGTTACTTCAAGTAATACTGTAGCATCGCAAGCAATAACAGGCTCAGGATTATTCTCCAATGCTCACATTATTGGTGTAGCAAAAGCGTATACAACAAGAGTGGGTAATGGTCCATTTCCTACTGAACAAAATAACGAGATTGGAGATAGCTTATTTTCTATAGGCAAGGAACTTGGAACAGTAAGCAATAGAAGAAGGCGCTGCGGGTGGTTTGATGCAGTTTTAGTTCGTCAGGCCATACAACTTTCTGGAGTTTCAAGCATTGTATTAACCAAATTAGATGTGCTTGATTCTTTTGATACAATTAAAGTATGCACTGGTTATAAGTATAGCGGGAAAATGTATGATTATTTGCCCGCATCGCATTCAATACAGGAGGAATTAGAGCCAATATATGAAGAGTTTCCTGGCTGGAAAGAAAATACCCAAGGTAAAAGGTCGATTGAAGAATTGCCTACCAATTTAATAAAATATATAAAAAAGTTAAAAAAATTAATAAACGTACCAATTCATCTAATTTCAACTAGTCCAAAAAGAGAGGATGTTATTGAGATTAAAAATCTATGAAAACGTCTTGTTAACTTTTATCCAATAAAAAACGGTACTTGTGTAATTTCAAGCAGTCTATTATGCAAAGTAGAAGTTAAACGCACAGTGAGCAGTGTGATTTTTCTTAAATATATGTTGATTATTACAATATAAATATAGTTAAAAGAGGCGTATTATGACTGCAGATTTGACTAAGGGAGACAGAGCAGTAGAGACAGGGAAAACAAGTGATCAGCTGAGAGAATTATCAGTTACAGAACGTGTAGTTAAGTCAATAAATGACTTGCAAAGATTGTATAATAGATTACGTTCACTAAAGGGCAACGATTGTGTTGATGATATAAAGAAGTTTGCCCAAGATGTTGGTGAGCTTGGTATATTTCAATTTCTCAAGAGCTACATCAATGATGCAGAAAAAAATGAGCCTTTCATTAAGAACTTTACTATAATGAAATTTCTTCGCTCAATTATAGAAGATAAAGAACTGTACAAAAAGTTATGCAGTTTCGATGATTTTCTCCGACATTTTGACTACATATCTAATCCTACCTGTTATGAAAAAATTCATTCTCAATATTATGAGTTAGAAAATTTGATAGATAAGATAAGCTTATTAGCTCTTTTGAGAGAAAAGATGAACTTTGCTGATATACAAAAAGCTTATGATAATTGGTGTTTTCATGATCTAATAGGTGATAATGATTTTAAGCGAATGTACGTGGATCAAGCAGTAAAAGAAAGAGAGAAGCCTGTTGATGAGGACTTTGAGGAAAATATAGGTAAATACATAGAATTAGTAAAGGAAGGAAAAGAAGTTGCAAGTAGGTATTTTGGAAGATGGAAAGTGAATTTTCAAGCTTACTGTGAAAAAATTAATAACAATAGAGTTTTGAATATTAACCTTATTCATTATGATAAAAGTGAGCCAACAAGAATTAGTGACGTTTTACAGCAAGAGAAAGATATTAAAGAACTGAATATCTATTGCAATAAAAAACATGAAATACACGCTCATCAAAAAGATAAGAAAAGATACTATGAATTTAAAGAATGCGCATATTATAAAATGACAAGCACTTGGCCTGCAAAAGATGGATCAGGAATGTGTACCATGATTATGAGTGTGAGTAGTGATGGCATAACTGAAATACTAAAATTTGATGGTGAAGATTTTATTTCATCGGAGGAGATCCTAGAATTAATAAAGCAAAACGATGAATTATATATTCAAGGTCTCTCCTTACATGATGCTGTAATGAAATCACTAGAAAAGGGTAAAG
>JABFOX010000282.1:0-18420 GCA_022817665.1 Axea sp. ZL-2020
AAGTACGGTACGCAACTATAGTAGCTTCCGTTGATAACACCAATTAAGATGGTACGACACTATAATGACTTGTGTGGCTATCATGATTTTGGACGGTATTATACGTTTTTTTGTTTTGTAACAATTTCGCGTTATTTTTTTTGTATGTTTCTTTTTGTTTATAAAATCTTGGCACGATTTGATAAACTTCATAAATGGTTTTTGTGCCATTCGCGGTCATGTGTGCCGTACTTAAAAGGTTAAAGGTGTCAGAAAAGTTACCACAGGGATAACTGGCTTATTGTGACCAAGCGTTCACAGCAACGTTGCTTTTTCGATGTCGGCTCTTTCTATCATTGTAAATGCATTTGTTTAAATTTCTGTATTGAACAGTTTGCGAAACATACTTTAATATAAGGTATTAATAATTACAGGATTGAAAGATGTATGTTATGAATCCCGATTAATTATAGAATGGGGATTTGTAAACGTCACTCTACACTAATATTAACATTCCTCGAACATTAATCCTCAAAGATATATTAGTTGTGATACAAACAAGACATTAGTTAAAAGTGTAATTTTTCAAACAATTATTTATCAATATTAGACAGTACCAAAATAACCAGGCAGATAACTAGGAACTCTAAAAAAATAGGATTTTTGGGTCGGATTTTATTATTATGATTATGACCGTAATGAATGAAATTCTCTTTAAAATAAAATAATACTTTTTGAAATATAATAAAACGCTATATAACGTAACCTAACACTTTCAGCTATGATATTAGATTTTTTTCAAAGTATAAATGTTTCGTACGTTTTGAAAAAATGTTCCAATCAAAATCAATGTATCCATACAGTATTCGTGAAAAATGTTTACGAATTTAAAAAAAAACTACCGTAATATCACAACAAAAATTATAGTGAAATAATTTGTACTTTTATTATACAATCATGTTATTTTCACTTTGAAAGATATTTTCACTTTGAAAAATATTTTCACTTTGAAAAATATTTTTTACCTAGACATTATCCAGATATTATTCAAGAATTATCTAGTGATCATAGAGCTTTATTTATATGATTAATATTCTAGATATCATTAGAAAATGCTCCTAATCGAAAACATATTCAGTTGGTGTTTTCATACATGTTTCAGATTATACCCAGATAATTTTTTCTCATTTGTGTTACAGAATGTATCGCAAAAATATTTTTGTAATATTTTCAGTATAATTTTACACAAATAGATATTGCATTGAAAAAATATATTTTTATTAAAAATATCTAAAATTATACTTGACAGGCAGTATTATACGCCAAGAGTTAATGTACATGTATTACAATTCTTGTTTATTTATTATATATTTTGAATACTTTTAAATTGAAAACAAATTCACTTGCTATATAAAATAGCATATATGTATATTATATATTGTTATGTGTAATAGATATTCTGGTATAAAATCAGCTGCATCGAAATGTTAAATGAACATATAGTAAAGAATGCGTTTCCGTCAAGGTTGTTTTAACTTCGCCACTATGGGAGAAAAGAGGAAATGGATAGAAACGACCAGAGTAATGGAGAAGACGAGAGAAATCGATTGGCACCTCTGACAAAGGGACGTCAAACGCAATGTCCAATTCATGAAGGGTCGGCCGGCGTGTGTTTGATCAAGCTTCCGGGCTACGGCAGCCACAATTCACGTCGAGCCGACACACGACACAGGGTAACGCAATACACCGAGATGTATATTTGCTCTGTGCGTCAGAAAGTCCCTGTGTGAGATTTCGCCAACTGTAATGAACTCCCTACTGTTGGACCGTTTATCTTTCCAAGACATACATATAGATATTGGGTTTCTTACTAATAACACAGTGGAATTCGTTATCGATTTGCCAAGCTTTAATTAGACTACTTGTCTCATATTTGGACATTTTCATTATATTTGATGTCGGTTGTCACACGTCAAGTCAATAGTAACTTAAAGTGATACATTTTTTTATGCAAAAGGATGTTGCTTGTAAATATAAGTAAATTTAATGATTTCGTTTCACTGTTCAAATGATGAATCATGATAGAAAATATCGAATGAAGATATTGATTTCCTTTTTTTTAATATACGTTTAAGCCGAAGGAAACACGCGGCTGAATAAGACGATTTTGCGTTTAAATTATAGGAATCTGGGACGGATCAGTTTACTTTCATTCCAATCGATTTGATTGGTTTTTGTATTTGTTTGGATTGATTAGGTTTAACCACGGAAGCTTCATTTGGTCTTGTTTAGTTTGAATTTGAACAAGTTTAATCTGATTGAATATATTCCACCTGTTTGTATAATTTAATTTAATGCAACCTGTTATACTTTGGTGCTCCATTTGTGTTATCGAATACAGTTTATGAGTTATGTGTTTGATTTGATTTTGACAACTCGTTATCGTTTCGGAAATTAATTTCTTATTGTTATTGAATACACTGAAAACATACCAATTTTTTGGTTTTTAAATTTGCAACTCCGTTAATTTTATGAAATGCATAAATTAATAAATTATGATGAGAATTCCATCAAATAATATTAATGTTTCTTACATGGAAGGGCAAGAAATTAAAAAAAAAAAAAAATAATTCCATATTATTTTTTTTAATTAAATTTTGAAAAATATATTGGAAGTTACAAATTTTTAGTGATTAATTTTATATAACATTAAAATGGGTTTATGTATTGTTAATTTATTATCCTATTTTTACTCTGTAAAGCATATGTTTTATATCATTCATATTTCTGATATATTTATATATCAGTTAGTAATGTCAGTTAATTCAGCATGCCTATAGTAGACAGATTTAATCTGATAATTAATTTTGGTAGAGAATTCAGTTCTGTGTATAAGATCGGTTAAGGGTAATTTGGAGACCTTCAATTATGCTCTGCACAATATATATTATTCATTACATATTTAAAATGTATGTAAATTATAAATAAATTTATAGCATTAGATTAAAGGATCAATAATAAAATAGAAATACCAAAACAAAATAAAGATTGTTGGATAAACCGTGCACTTTAAGACTAAAGAAAGCTCAGAATTATACGTTCTATGAAATAACTAGTCGTAAAAATCGATTGGTTCGTACGATAAATCATTTCTAATTTCTTTTGTGCTGTCTCCTTTTCCCCCCTTTTTGGTCTACGATTTTTTACTTTCTTTTTGCTCCGTCTCTTCATACAATAGCGACGTACAGAGGCACACAGTAATGAGTTGTTAGCTCATGATAACGACTCGAATCGAAATATAGCAGCATATAAATGCTGATGGATCGATGACTCTGCGTCCATTCAATGCGATGAGTGATTCACGAAAAAAGAGCAAAACACGGAATCATTTCGATATGCGGAAAATGCGCTCCCATCCCACTATTTTGTACCATTCTGCTATTCGAGCAAAATTAGCCGCACACGACGCCATTTTTGATTTCGCCGCATGTCATTTCGAATAGACGCATTTACAAATTACAGATCGATGTTGACGCGGTATATTTTGGTCCTTTCCGTCAATGAATATAAAGGAAAGAAAATGCTAAATTAGGATAAGAAGAAATGAAAAATGATGTATCAGATCTAGCGAGACAAGACAACTACGACTGAAAAGTCGACAAGATATATTCAAAGGAATTGGCGTTAAGTTTTATGCGTATCATAACGATAATTGGAATTATTACTTACTACGTAAGAAATGTAAGGAATTTTTTAAAAAGTTTTATTTGTGTGTACATTGAGAAAGAATCTTGTGGGGTATTTATAATAAGATAATGTAGTAAAATTATCTTAACTTTAGTCAAATTGTGTAAAAGAAAAAAAAGTTATTTGCATATATGGACTAAGTATAGATTTATGTTGTTTGTTTGGAGTCTTGAAAATGTAGCAACGAGGTAATTTTGTTTGTGATACGAAAGTACCACATGTCGTAATCTAATGATAGTTTTAGATTCTGATCAATGAACTGTCACATATATAATAATTGGCCAAATGGTACACATCTCTTGTGGAAAGGGTGTGGGGTATAACCCCACACCTCAAGTTTGAATGTAAAAAAATAGACTATTTAATTTCACTGCTGAAAGTAATGAAACTATGCAAAAATATCGTAGGCTATACTTTCTACATCTATATATGTATAAATATCTATTTATATATTTGTTAAAATATAAAAGTAATATAAAAGCATGTGCTTACTATAAATAGCTACAAATTTTTATGTAATGCTTAGACAAGTTTGGTTACATGAAAACTCCACTTTTAATTTCATCAAGATACAAATTATATAACTCTGTATCAGAAATACATTATATTTTATATATATTCGTGGTTAACTATACAACATTGTATAATTATAGTTTTAAATAATGAATTTGTATTATTCTTTATTGTAATATTTTGCAATTAAACGAACGCTGTTAAAAATTAACAATGTTGTCTTGATGTATTAAATAAGGAACAGTAATTTACAAGTTTTTCAAGACATTCCATAACATACGTGTTACAAGCAGAAAATATTTTTTAATAGTAGATTTTGTAATAAATTTGATTAAATTTAATGTTGATTTCCAGTTTCATTAATTTTTTTTAAACAATTACTTTAGTTATTTTTAGAGAGAGAGAGTTAGTATTATATGTTTTTTTTTTTTATTTGTGGAGTCTGTATTTATTTAATTATATCGTTAAATCATAAATTATAAAATTGGATTTATATCTCTCATAATATTTTGGCATAATTTGAATCATTTATTTCTATTATAATTGAAAGAATATAAGTTTGATTATCTCTGAATCTTAAACTATAAACAGTGGAATTATTGATTTTATAATATATTATGTAATAGTGTAGCTTAATTCTATTCAAATACATCTTTCATAGACATCAATGTTAGTTAATTTGGAAAATTCTTCACCCATTACAATTTGACTGTATTTCGATTGTGACAATTTCAAGCTTCATCAGACATCTCAAGGCAGATTTGAATTCAGAATTTATTTATTATTTATTTGATTAAGACGTCTCATTATTCTTTGCGACATTTTTATGTAATTGGTGATTCTGATTACATCAATTCTCATCAGTCATAGCTTAAGTACTAGTCTATATCATTTAGTATAGACCTTCATAGATCAATTTCTGTATTCCAAAAGATAGTGTCATTCACAGAATTTAGAAGTTCTATAACCATTTATAAAGATAGCGTAAAAGTCTAACTGAATATAGCGTTCTATGTCTCACAAGTGTTGGCTTGAATGACAGTAATTGTAAATATTTTTATTATTGAGTTGATTAACACTACATTTTTATAATTTAGTTGGCTCATCTTGTCATTTTGCTTATATATCAGATTGTTCTATAATTTTCTTCCTTTTTTTTGATGCGAAATCAATGCGTAGCACGGAAAAAACATTAAACGAAAAGTTATTTTTTTCCTTTATTTTCGTATCCGAACGTGGAATTTATTTGTAATTTTATAAATACTAACATTATTTGTTAATTGTAGATATAATTTTTTCTTTTATCTATGCAGAATTTAATGCAATCTCTTCCTGTTTAGTATTAAAGTTGTTTTATATATTGTTAACATTTTTATAATTTGTTGTCACTTCTCCATACAATTTGTTGTGATAATTTTAACTCCTGAAATTCTGTTGTACCCTGTTTTGTTTTGAAGAGTGCAGATGTACTGCGATATAAAAACAGAACGGCGGTTTGAGAAGCTTGCACTTGCAGTTGAAAACAGTTCGTCAAATCTGCAGAATTTGTCTAAATGTAATCAATTACACTGGCACCCCTATCACCGATGTACGTATAATCGCCTTGTTTGTCCGATTAACTCTTGCTGTTTGAAACGATTAATTCTAGCTTGTCCTTTTCTGCTCTTAATTATACATTTCTAATAGTATTTTTTTCATTTTTACTTCAAGTTTTATTCAAAGATTAAGCTATTTAATTTTATTTTTTATTCGAATATTAAAATCACTTTTACTTAATAATAATTTTCTTAGTAAACGCTAATGAATATGAATTTAATTTAATTTATCAGGTATTTTATTGTTATAAATATTATTTTCCAGTATTATTACATTTCTATAAGCTGCGAGTGTAAAACATATATATAATATATGTTTTTCATATAATTCGTTTTTTTTTTCCCTGTCACCTCAGTTTTTTTATTACAAATTTATTGGAAGTTTGAAAAAATGAATCTCGTCTATGACTGTTTCATTATTTTCAAATGCTTCCTTCAATATCTGGTTAACAAAGTCCGTTATTGTACTATTTAGGTGGTTGTTTGCAGACCGCAGATAAACAATATTGACACATTTCTTCATTTTTTCAGTCTTTCTTATTTTGTTCTACATTATCTTTTTTTGCGACAGATTGTATTTACTTTGCTTGCAGCCTACGTGGCTCACAAAAATTGTCTTTCGTATTTATTCTCGAGTAATAATTTCAAATCTCTGATATTGTTTTCTGAACATACATTTGTAATAACATTTTTTAAATTATGAAATGCATTAAATATAATATTTGAAGATCTAATTAAAATATTTAATAAAAAAATTTTATGAGCGGTATTGACACGTTTCATATTTATTAAAATGGCATAGATCTATGGTTTTAATGTGAAATATTGATCCTATTAATACACATATTGCTAATGTTTCTTATTGTTCAATTTGAAACACTAAATTGTATATTTCCATTTATTCTTGAATAAGATTAATTCCCGTATGTTGTACATATACTTATACTATTTTTTTATATATTTGTAATAATAAAGCGTGGCTTACGAACTATATAACTCAATAAAATGATAGCTAAAATTTTTACAGTAAATTGTTTAATTTTTTTTTATTTTTTAAATAATTTTATTTTTAAATTATTTTAAAAATAAAAAGAATGTATTACTTTGCCATTATCTGAAGAGATAATTGATTTATTATGTTTATTTGAATTATGAGAATTATTTATGTAATATTTGTTTGAATTCGATTTTATTGGCAATACTTATTTGAACTTTTTATTGTATTCACACCATTACCCACGGGTAAAATATATTTTAAGATATGTAACTTATTGCAGTTTTCATATATTTATGACATACATTAAACAATTTTTATTGCTTTTTTTACTAGTCTTAAATTATATAAAAACTGTTTTGAAAAACTGTTTATTTTGACAGAATTATAAAAGTATGAAAATGTGAAAAATAGATAAGCTTATTGTAAAATGAGAAAGTCAGTCTATGTTTTAATCTTAATTTAATTTAGGGATTATTAAGTCATACACATATATACATAATTGTATATACATACTATAAATAATATAATAAAGTTATATATTACACAGCAGAGCAATTACTGTGTACGAGACTTGGCAGTTACCCATTTTCAAAGGTGGATTTATCTTTAAGTTTTTTTCGAGCAGTGATATATTTCGCGATACCATTGTCCATTACGACAATATTCGTTACTAAATCTATTTAATAAATATGTCTCAATTTATAATTAAAGTGTGGTATCAAACAATTATATACAGGATTATAACATGTTTTATTTCATTTATTCTCCCGTGTTTATCTAAAATTACACTGTAAGTAAAAATCCATGGTATGATCACTTAATTTTTGCATGTATATTTTTTCTGGAAATTTAACATTTTTATTATATGGTATAGTCATTTTTATTTGAATATATTTTGAATTTTATTTCGAATTTCAATTGTTCTCATATTGTAAAATAATGTAGTACTTTTTTGCCATGAATTATGGCGATTACTGATTATATTTTTTCTATGTTATTTTATTTCTTTCTATTATATCTATCTTTCTATTATCCTCTGTCTGGACCATTTTCTTCAAACTAATTTTTAAGACTATTCTTTTTTTATATTTTTTTATTTCTTAGTCTTAAAAAAATTAAAAAAAACAAAAAAAAACGAATTATTTATATATATAATATATATAATAATTCGTAATTTCTTATTTATCAAAATTTTCATTTTAGCACCCAGTATCATACATTTTTCTAAATTAAAATTTCTACATTGCTTAAAATTTGTCCAAATTTGATTTTAAAAAATATAGCAATGTTCTGTGTAATAAGACACATCTTTTTTTGTATATAATAATATAATAATAAGGTTAATAATAACAGTTAATGAAATAATAAATAAAAATATACTTTTTTTTTTGTTTCACAATTCATTAATATTTTTTATATTTCAACTCAATGAAGTTTTTAACTTTAATTTGTAATATTATGGGCTAATCCATATCATTGGAATGAAACGATGTTAAAATTCCAAAATTAAATAATTTTACTATTTTTTCTTTGTGTACGCGCGATTTACAAAGAATTACACTATTCAAGATAAATAAATTCATGCTTATTTATATTTGTATTATAACAGCGTGTTTATAAACCTAACATTAATTTATTCCAATAAACGATTAATGTTTATTAAGTTTATATAAGAATTAATTCTACGACATAAAGTTTACAATTTCTTTTGTCATTTAATATATAATTATTCTTACTAAATGTTTTTTCTGTATAATATTTAGTTTGATTTCTATTTGTCGAATATATTTTATATTTTATGTAATCATTTCAATTATTACAAATGATTTGTGTAGTTTAAAATTTTACTAATCGCCATTTATCATGATAATTAATTTAGTTTGCATAATGAATTCACCATCGGCTGATAAGGATGTTTCCAAAATTCCATTTATTAAATATTATAATCTTCGTTTTATTTTCTAATTGTAGACTTTTTATCTTGATATATTTATTTCAAAAATTCATTGAGTACATAATTTTTATTATTAAATTTTGAGTGACATATTTTAAATCTGTAACCAAAACACTCAAAATAAAATCATCGACCAATCCTGGTGATACCAAAGTTATGTCAAGTGTTCATCTGTTAACGAAAATTTTTGAACACCATGTATATTTACCGTTATTAAGGTACATAAGATTAATCTCACTCAGAGTTTTCTCTATCTACCTCTTCTATTTGTTTTACCTTGAAGATCCCAAATTTATTAAGAGCGTGGAAGTTCCCACACTATTTAACATTTTCAAATCCACAAACATATTTAATGAAGTTACCCTATAAATTCTCTTGAGTATGTTTGCTTTATTACCACACTGAGAGCTGCGTATAAGGATTTCAAATTATAAACAATATTAATATTAATGTGAATTTGAACGATTAAGATTTCTACTAAATTTTAATTAAATTTATTAACAAAATTATTATGACATTTATTTATATATCCGTATTTAATATTTATAAACTAAAATAGTAATATTACTTTATTTTTTATTTAGTCTTGAAATGGATAGCAGATCAAAGTTGATTAAAGTGATTCCTTGATTTTTCTTCGAGATAAGCTTTTGATAGATTGAAATATAATTGTCTTTGATGTTCGTAAAACAATTCTATTATTATAAAATATAAATTATTCTATATTATTATCCTCGAACATATCGAATAAACGATTATCCGCTGCAAGAATTTAACAGTCATTTTCAAATAACTATCTACTACCGTTATGAATTCAATAAGATTTGAAGTACAAAATTCGTTGTTTTGTTTTATTTTCATTTTTATACTTATATTTTCTTATTTGTTTAGGATTTTCTTGTTTCCTTTCTTCATTTTCTATCTTCGTCGTTTGTTCATCATCATGAACTGTTTATGTGTTTCTTTTTTTGAGTGAGTTCCCTGTTATCTCATTGTCATCAAATTTCTGTTACAGTGGGCTTTCTAGTCTTTTTTTTGGCTGTTCTTTACATCTGCACATCGCTCTTTTCTTTCTTTATCTTCTCTCTTTTTGCCTTCCCTTCTCTTAGGAACTTGTTCTTTTCGTTAACCATTTTGACGAAATAACGTATATCGACAATAGTTTTAGTTAGGACATTCTTTTATTTTTTATTTTTAATTGAAACTTCTCCATTTTTTGCAGATTATAAAAAGCTTCCTTCGTTTCGATCTACATTTTGATTATATACGATTGTTTTTATATACTTATTAAGAATGAAAACGAAATAATATTTTTCTGTCACGTCGTGTTTATAGTCTTGAATTTTATTTCTGTTCAATTTAATGCTTGTAATTTTCTCATTAATGCAATCTTTACCGTGACTGCTTTCGGTACATATGTTATAAGAGATTTGCTCTGTTTAATTATTCTGCAGGTTTCTGATTATTTCTTTCTGTGTTCAGATCGCGGGAAATAATTACATTTCTTTGAATTGTTAACGTAAATATTTCAGTAGATCGTTATTACGTTAAAAATGCCTCCTCAGGAACTTTTATTGTACTAAATGCAAGTTTGACAATTGTTGAGTTAACCAGTTGGTCTTTTCTATCTCCTAAAATCGTTGAGATATATGTTTTGATTCTAAAGTTGTGAATTAAGATTCCCTGTTATCTCGATTCAGCCGATGCTTTTATTATGTAGGTTTCTATTAACTCGTCCTTACGAATGACTAATGTGTCATTGATAGTGAACAGTATCCTTATTTTTACTAATTTTAAATTGACGAGGGTAGATATCCAATATTTAGTTATGTTTAATCATTCTGATCAAGTTAAATTTATTTAAAAAATCATTATTTGATTTGAAGTTATTGAGTAATTTAACAACCATAAACCTCTTTAAATAGATAATCCAAGCACTCGAACTCAATAAATCTTTTCGCAACAATTAATTAATTAACGCAATTGTTTTATGAAAAGTAAAAACGTTCCTTTATAACTATGATTGTATTAATAAAATCCAAAAATTCTTACTTGGTTAATTTCATCGTAGAAATAAAGAGAAGAAACCACTCAGAACTTTTTACTTCACTTAATATATTTTTAGTGGATTTAACATAAAAATATTTCGTATTAGTATTTCTTGTGGATTTTTATGAAAAACTTATCGAAAATTAATTGTAAAACGTTTATAGAATAAAGATGTGTCATGTGATAACGTAATCAAATGCAAAAATTTAACGTTAAACTGAATAGCAAATATTAGCGGGCACAGAATTAACTGAAGTAATTTATAAGCAATTTCGTTACTTAAATACTGCTATTTTAATTACTTTTTGTAGTTTCAGTTTAAGAGCAGCGAAAAATTCGGATAAATGTATGTATCATTATATTACTTTTTCAAGATATTTAATTGCATTATTTTGATCAAGAAAAGTTCTTCTTTTACCATGTAAAAGGAAATTTAATTTATATTACTAGTGTATTATATATGTATATCAAGTTATTTAAAAATGTAATATTTATCATTCTAAATTCTCAGAGTACATGTAAAATCAAAACAAATTAAAATTGAATTCTAATTATAAATGATTCTTTCATAGTCATAGCAATTGGAATTGTTTCACACTCTCTGACAGTTTGTAACAGAAGTCAATAGTTCCAAAGTACCGAATTAATGATACATAAAAGTAATCAAATTGCAACATTTGGTAATAAATCATTATATTTAAAAACAACCTCTGACTGCCCAGTATAAGTAATGTAATTGTTTACATAGGGAGTAACGTTCTATCGTAACCGAATTAATACTGCAAAGTATTCAAACTATAAGTTGATCAAAATAAGTGTTCATTATATGTAGAAAATGAACTTGAGATCAATATGATATGGAAATTAATAATATTGACAGATTCTCATTCGACACGTAAGTCCTTTTGGCCATTAAATCACGCTAGAATAGTTGAAGTAAGTAAACAAGAATATTCGGGCAGGTGTTTTCGGAGTGAGTAAATGAATGATGGACACATTTTGGCCGTTGCTTCGAAGAAAGTCGCATTTAGAGGAGAGACTGCACAATGTTTTTATAGCATTACGCATAAAACTTCGGGATTTTACACTGCAAAATTTTCATGCTTATGATTCCTATTTTCTGAGTCATGGTTACAAAGCACAACTTCTTGTTAACGTACAGGATTCAGAGGTAATAATATCTATCCTATTTTTAGTGTCATCGAAGGCACCTCTATAAAGGTTGCACGCTATCGCCGATCATCAGGACATAAGAACATCAATTCATCATATGGACTACTACAAAAGTGGAAATATAAATAGAATTTAAACTAGTTCATGGAAACAACTCAGGAGCGACTCTGCACTAATAGACATACAAAATTTGATCTACAAAACTTTTCCTTTATACTTTCTCTTTAGAATTATCTTCAAGAGAAGATGAATAGTATAAAAAAGATTTGTTCAACAATTTATAGTTTTCTATCATAAATTAAACAAGGCGAAGTTTCTTAATTTAAAAGAGCACGATCTTCAAATGATGCACGTGTTAACTATTATTAGAGGAATATTGCAAATCAGATGAGATACATTTTTGAAAACAATATTCATTTTGTTTGTTTATATGATTAAAAGATATTTGAACCAGAAAATTACCTGAGACTTAATAGGGTTGAGTCTTTTTGAAGAAAATCAAGAAGTCGAAAAAAATCTACATAAATAACCCAGTTATGCAAGCATTTATAAATTCAACATTGTACTTTATTAACAATGATAAAGAATGCTTACCAGTATTAGGCATTTTATAATTTCAAAGATCTGTTGCAACATATCTATTTGATTCTAAAATGGGAACAATCTGTTTCAATCTGGTTGGTGAAAAATCGCATGATATTAATGATTTTTGTATAATTGACGTTGTATAATATACGCATGAATTTTGTATAATTGATGAAGTATGTACACAAAACGATCAAGAAAGAGTTCGGCAGTTTATTGTGGAAAGTTGGTGATTGGCAAAGCAATTTTTCAAGATGCAATATTTCATAAGTAATTAAATGGAAACAAACAAATAAAACCAATGAAAACTTTGAATTCATAGACGGAAACGTTATTAAATATATGGTTGAGAAAAATTTGGTTCTCATAATTATCTAATGTATTGAAGTATTCATTACAAACTTGATTGCCTTATCATCAGTCTTGCACAACTTTGGTGCTATTAAATGAGCTAGAAACGAGCTCAAAGCGTTAGATATGAAAATCCATTGAATAATGACAGAAAATTGATTCATTACTCAACTAATTCGCTACGCAGAGTAAAACTTTGTTATTTATATAAATCCTGGCAGTTATCAAGGGGAAAAATTCTAATATTCTCTACATCGAAAGAAAATTGTTTAAAACGTACATACCATCTGCAGCAGAAACTGGATTGTACAAGATCTCTCAGATATCCATGTTCAGTTTTCCAAAATCTGCGGAGTCAAAGACATCGAACGTTTCATTTTTGTTTGCGAAGAGAAGTTAATCAATACTTTAAAGCATCAGGCTGCCTGAAACAATACAATAGTTGACATTAGATTATATAAACATCTTGAGGTTGTTAGATTATTGAGAGTTAATAAATCAGACATTCTGTTTGATGAAGAGGATAAAAAGATCTGTAACTGAGCTCTTGACTCCGACGGAAACAAATATCACTAACGAGAAAAACAAAAAATGTACGAAATATGAAAATCTCCTTATCGAGTTCCATAAAACATATCTATGATAATCTGTTGAATGTATAATTCTGATAATCAGCTCTGTGAAAGATTAAGCTTCCATTTTAAACTAAACAGCATACCAAATTGATATGTTAACTACCCGTCGTGTCCGTCGATGCCAGTTTTTTGAGAAATGAATATTGGCTGAATAACAAGTAGTTTATTCAGCAAAGAAAAATCAAGTAATTTAAATTAATTTTTATTCAATTTATGTTTCAATTTATAAATTAAAATAATATTACCAAAATAAAATAGCACTTAAAGTCAGTATATTTTGTACCGTAAATTAAAATTCGTGATTGGTCGTTACATACTTCATAACAATAGAAAATTTAAAAAATAATAGATCAACATTTGGTACGTTTTAAATTCGAATTTTTACAATTTAATATTGTACATTAGTAATTAAATACTAAATTCTGTTGTACACCGAAATTTCACTTAAAAATACAGATTTCGTTTGTTTTAATCGATTATTTACAATAAATAATATAATTACAGATTACTATGATTTTGTTTTATTGTTATTATTAAATCACATTTCCATTACATATTTACTAATGTCTCAATAAATACAACAAATTTGGTTAATTAAAGTACTAGCAGTAAACCTATTTATAAAAACTCTGAGAAATGTAGCTTTTATGAGTTTTTATTTATTTATTGTTTCAATACCGTGATTACTTTTGCTTTGACTTGTTCTTTGTTCAAGTAGAATTTCTACAGAAATGCCGTAGTACTATTAAGTTTCCTGCCCTTTATCAAAGGATAAACATTTAGGTCAACCACGTATTCTTTTAAAATCTTTTACTTCAAAACAAAGTGCTCTACTTAAAAAATTGCCAGTTCCGCAAATAATAATGATGTTTAATTTGTTAAATGTGTCGGTTACTTTTAACTTACTGCAATTGTATCATTTTTTGAATTTATCAATAACAAATCGACATTTGCAAATGTATTCGTCACTCGCGTTCCATGTTACAGATACCTCTAATTCATTTAAACAGTTTTATCGAGTCTGTTTAATTTAATATAAATATTTCCGCAATGACTATAATCATGTGACTTTTAATGAAAAAATTTAGGTCGACATTATTACAATTGTTGTACTAACTTAGACACTTAATATCTTGACTCATAGAAAAGTGATTATTTTCAACTTTTGAAAATCATTCGCCATTACATCGTAATTCGTAAGATTATGATCTACGAAAAATAGACAGAAAATTATCTGTCTGCCATTTAATATGTTAGTCCAATATATATTTTTTGTGGATAATGTATATTATTTTTCTGTATCCAAAAAAAATTGTACTGTATTAGTATTTACAGTTAAACAAGTGTGTTAAATGTAATTTGTTTTAACATCTTCTGAACAGACATTCTACTTATTTCAAGTTTTTAAGCAGTTCTACATGCCCTAGTATGGGCATTTCTACTAAGGAAATATAAAACATCTAATGACTGTTCTGCAGTCGTTATTGTACTTGGTCTTACTGATTTAGGTTGACTTTATTTTTTCAGAATGTTTCACAGTTTTCCCGATGGTTGATTTTGAAATTTATTGTAGTTCATTTCTAAAAGTTCCATAAAACAGTCGTTTCACTTCATCGTAAGGTCTCTGCAGTCTATCCTAATCTCCGATCATTAAAATAGATATTTTCTCGTGTTCATCAAAACGGCATTACGATAGTAACACTATAGGTGAAATTTATAAATTTAGGATTCAATTTTATACTATCGTATTAGCGTTTCGATCTTCTTGATATTATTTTTTTAATATAGATTAAAACATTAAAAAATTCCATAAACAGACCCAAGTAAATATAAGAACGGAAATTTCCATTAATTTAAATAATTGTAAATATATTCATAATATTAATCTATTGGTTAAGTATCAACTTAAATAAAAAAAACTAAAGAAATTATTAATAAAATAGACAAGACAATTATAAATAGAGTTAATAAAGAGAATGTTAATGTAATCCTCGATACAGTAAAATACTTCTTAGAAATATACATAGAACATGTTCTGTTAAGTGTATGCACCTGAACCAATTTCAAATCTCAATAAGAAAGTTTTTTATTTGTTAGTTTTTGAAAAAGTTTTACGTTCTCAGAAATATATGTATTAATGCAAGAATTAGTTAATTCCAAAATACTTACTATTAATAAAAAATAAAAATTTGTAGCTTAAACCACAGCGATATCCGTTTAGAGAGAAAAAAAACTTATTTTTATTAAATCAAACTGTGAGATTATATAATGTTTTTGTATCAGAACGATTCAACATGTCGTAAAGTCTGAATGTAAACAACTTTGATATTATTATGACAGGTTTGATAGTAAACATTTCAGTTATTTTTTTTTATCTTTTTTTTTTTTATCTTTTATGCGTTAGCTTTTATTTTTATTTTGTGAATCGATTGTGTAATTTATATACCTTAGCTTATGATACACTCTCAAAAATCAGAGTAATTTTTCTTTCAGTATTGATTATTTTTTAATCGTTTTTTTCAATCTCTTCTAAGCAACTAAATAAGATTCCCCGATGCGTGACTGTAGCTCGTTTTTGTATAGCAGACTAATAGCATGGCAATTGTTTTCACCTCTTGTTATCGTTTTCTTGAAATATTCTTCATATTTCATTAAGTGTAATATTTTCTCAGTTTGCATGCGTTTTAGTTTTTGAAATTTGTTGTGCTGCAGTCGAACGCGAGATATAATAGAAACTCAACATTTAATTCCACTATTAATTTTAAATATTGTTCAGTTTTTTGCAGAAAATTTGTGTTAGTCAATGCTTTTATTGATAAATTCTCATTTGTTTATGTTCTATTGGTTCAGCATATGAAGATTTACCCGATAAAATAACATCAGTTTTTAAAAGTGTTTAATATTGTAATCGTTTATATTTTGTAACTGTAGTCGAAACTATAGAATTATAACTCCTACCCATTTATCTAATTTTGTTACTTTATTTCATTAAAAGATATTTAGAATATAAGTGAAATTAGTTACCACTTAAATCATCTTAATAAAAATAGACTTTTCGACTGAATACATTTTCAAATATGTTTGAAATGTATGTTGTTTTGTATTATTAATTATTTGAATGAATGTTGAAAACACTATTTCATTAATTTTCATTTGTTTTGCTGATATAAATATAACTGAGAAAGTGAACAATTAAAAGAATTACTTTTGTTATTGGTCTTAAATTTGTGATTTTTTACTTTGTAAAATTATATATAAAATTTATTAATTATGTAATGCAAAATTAGTTTTCGCGAGAATAATAATAATATATTATAAATATATATTTATGATATTTCTAAATATATTAATGTTTATTAATATATATTAAAATATTATTATCATTATTATTATTATTATTATTATTATTATTATTATTGTTATTATTCATATAATACACAAAACATTGTCATTATCATTATCACCTCCATCATTATCATTACGAGAGACTGAGGAAGAAACGAACACAAAAATACTAAATCTAAACAGTGAACAAATAAAGAAAAAAGAATAAGAGATCCAGTGCTTACTGTTCTTTTCATGTTGTTTTCAATGTTTACAATGTTCCTTAAATATTCATAAGCATGATACTGTCATAATAATCCACTTTTACGCAAAATTATTTTGCATTTTCAAAAGGACATTTGCTGAAATATTTTATGCAGTAATTAAGTACACTGCGATATTCTTCAATGAAAAACTCATAAATTTCATCATTAGATTAAAATTGGCTCTATACTGAATTGAACTCAAGTTTCCGTACTTTGATAAACTTCGAAGTAAATCGTGCAGTATATTAATATAAGAGATATGTTTTAAAAAAATTAGCCGAATCGAACCCTTGTGTAAAACAAAGGGTCACGGGTTCTTTGACTCGAGCCGGTGGTAGTTGGTCCCGATTGTGAATTTGTGTAGCATACAACTTTATCATGCGCTCGCGTTTCACTCAAATTAGTTCTTTCGCGTATTGTCTCCAGCACTTTCGTTGTGCGTGTAACGCCCTTACGTGATCGCGACTTCAAAGGCTTTTTTTAAGCTCGCCGCCGTTAACATCCGCACGCATTCTTGGCTCTCTCTTACCTTCTCTCTCTCTCATACAGCTTTCCGCTTTCTCTCTTTATGGTGCTATCTTTCTCTCCGTCTCAGTACGAGACGTCGTTCTCTCTCCGCGAGAGCCGCAATGGGTGTTGCCATGACACCACGGAACCTTCACCCTCTCGTTTCCGAATCTCGCTCGTCCTCTTTTTTTCCGATGCCTAACGCTCGTTCGCTCGCGTTCGACACCCCCAAATAGTCAACGCTCTCGCGCGCTATATTGCGTGCATGTTGACATAGAAAAAAGATGAAGAAAAAAGAAGGACTTCTGTTCGTAGCAAATGAAAAATAAATACTCCTATTCTATCATTTTTCAAATACTGGGGTGGATATTATTTACTGCAAATGGTCAGAACTTCATATTTGTACGATTTATTAAAAAAAAATTAGAAAACAAAATTTGAAAAATAAGTATTTCGTATCATCGATATCGAAACCGTGTTGTTTTTTTTTTTAATATTAATAAGACTAAATTCTTATATTAAACACATTTTTTAATAAATTTTATTATTGAACTTTTGTTTGGTAAAATTAATCAAAAACATGATTTTGAATCGGATAAAGGATTTTTGTTTAAATTAATGATGTAGTTTTAATATTAAAATTTGATTTTGAAAAATTCAAATTGACTATTATTTAAGGATTACTTTATACATACATTTAATACACGCTTGTACAATGGATTTTCGCATATTTAATATTTTAATG
>JABFOX010000283.1:7663-18413 GCA_022817665.1 Axea sp. ZL-2020
CAGGGATGGTTTGGGACTAAACAATTAGGAATTAAACTTTTCACGTTACGAGGCAAGATGTATTTAACTTGTGCTAACCCTCGAGTTTTATTTTAATCTTTGCACAAGTTTATCTGATCATTCATATAATTGCAGTTCAATGTTTATTAGAATTACTAATAGACTTTTACTTGTCTTTAGTTTTAATGGTAGTAATGTATAAATATATACGAATAGTTTTATTTAAAAAAATAGTTCTAGTTTTCCACTAACTTTACAAAATATTTTTAATGGTTTCCAGTCAACGATGTATCACTAATACCACAACGATAATGTATTAGCATTACATTTCTACATTGTACTGAATCGAAAAATGTTCAAAACAGTTTGAATATATACGAATAAAGATGTGTGTTCAATGTATGTAATATTCTTTATATATATATTTTTGCAAAAACTTATATAAGGTATAACTGTATATAATAATAACTAGGTATGCAAGATCTTGCCGCAAAAATATATCAAAGTTATAATTACAATGATGTATTTTTGTCCCTGTAGGATACCAAGTTATTTTATGATTTATGTCAGTTTCATATGAATTTTAAAAACAGTTTGAGTTCTACGTTGTAAATATTGTACAATCATGCCGTAAACATGTTAGATTTCTGGAAATGTTGAATAGCCCTTAATGTACGTGGTTATTCGTTAGATATCGTTGTATTCGTAATATCCAATGTATTGTATAATCCTACAATAAACATAAACAACCTGAATATGTATTTATATATATACACATGTTTCTGTTTAATCGGTACTTTAATGTTTATGATTTAACAAAATGAAATTTAATTACATCTTTATCACGGTTTTATATTATACTACAATTCTGGATACAGTCAAACAAAACAAAAACACTGAATAAATTATAAACTGTGACTTTATGTATTTTGTACATATTTTCAACTAAAATAATGAACTACTTGTTTTCAATGCCTAATTACTAGTATATTTATAAAACACAAAAATTACCCTTAAAGATTAAAAAAAACAACGGGGCAAGGCTTGTGTTTTCCGAGGTATATTTATACCGAAGTTTATATTACAACGAAACTCGCTCAAATATTATCATTAATTGAAAAGTATTTGTATCAAATTCCTGATAAAAAAAATGTGAAATCATTTGATGAGGCAAAAACCAAGAATCTGATTGATAATTTTATAAATTATACTAAATTATGAATAGTGAAATTTATTCATTAAAACTATTTTTTTATTAATAATAATAGAAATTATTTTCATTGTAATATAAACTTCAGACAAAATACACCTCGGAGAACACAAGCCTTGCCTCCTTGTTTTTTTTACCTTTAAGGGTAATTTTTATGATTTCACACTTTTTAAGGATTTCTATTGTGTGATACATCAAAATTTATAACATTGGTCGACACATCTTGAAAATTCGGAAACAAATTTTTTCCGTCCAAAATGCTCCGAATTGCGTAATTCCAATCGATTTCCAACTTTAGTCAAAAAATCTTGAAAATTCATAAAAAAATTATTTCCATAAAAATAGTCCAAAATACATGTTTTGTCGAGATTTCCAACTTTAGTTGAAAAATCTTAAAAATTCACAAAAATGTTTTTCATCGAAAATGCTCCAAATCGTGCGATTCGTCGAGATTTCCAACTTTGGTCGAAATATCTTGAAAATTCACAAAAAAATTTTTTGCGTTGGAAATGCTCAAAATGTGATTCAAAAATGCATTTCGAAATGTTATGTATATATAATTGAATATACGTATATATTATATATAATATATATGAATTTAATAGTAAATGAATAAAATATATACAAAAAATTATAAAAAAAACTCTTACTTGTAGTGTTTGAATCATTATATATCAAAAAAATATTTTAAATTCATGGCCTTTAAACTCTCATCATTTTAGATTCTTTTTATTTTAACTTTTTATTATTGTTAAATGATTAAATTAAATTAAATTGTTCTTACATTCTTTATATTGGCATTTGGAAGATTGAGATATACTTACGAAATCTGAAACAAATATATCTATCGAAATATACACAAAAGAATTGTTCTTATTATAATATTAAAAATATTAGCTAATTTATCATTAATAAGAAATACATTACTGATCTGACTGAATCCTTATTCCAGAATGTTGTTGAGAAAGTGTGCATCTTTGACATAAGTTGCAGACTATAGTATACGTATCAGTTAACCACGCGACCGATTATAGAACATGCGTTATTCACTCATGACACTGTCGACTGTAATTTTCAGCCGTTTAATCACTAATCTTTTATGAATATGTATTTATTAAAACTGTTCTAACCTCTGAGCTGTTATGAACCTCTTAAGCATGGCAGAATGTTGCGTGGGACTGTTTCTCTGTAAATGCCACTATAGTGGCGCGTCGTCCCTGAGAAGTTAAATGTTACTTTTAATTGACAATATATAAACAAATGTCGGCCGAATTTTGCGAACGAGAGTCAAATGGGTTTAAAAAAAAGAAAAATTAATTTACTCCGTTTCATTTGTTAGATTGACCACAGACCACAATAACAGACAGAAGTAGTTTTCCCTCGATTTCTATTATTTAACACGATAAATACGTGGAAGACGAAAACGTATTTCAGTAATCACACAAATCACATAACGAAAGAATAGAATTATTGCGATCCATTTAGCAATAAAATAATATTGAGGAATTGAACTGAGGAATTAATTAAAATGTATAAAATTTGAACTTAATATGTATATTATATAAAAAAAAAATTATTAAAAATACGATATGACATATTTAAAGCGAAACTCGAGTAAAGTATGTTCGCTCAGTCATCTCAACACATGGAACCTTTCCTCGTTGGTTAACTTTCGCGAACCTTGATTATCATATAAATATCACATGGTTATAAACTGAATAATTTCTTATATATTTGTTATCGATAATACATGCAATGTGTTATATATATAAACTAATTAAAAAAAAAACATATTTATATTTAAATTACAAAAATTAAAGTTAAAATTTTGTAGACTAACAAAATTTATCAAATATATCCTCATAGTCAGCGTTTGTGTAAACCGATAACAGAAATATATGTCAAAATATCATGCAATATATAAATAAAAGTTAATTAATTAATTATAAAATTAATTGATAAACAAATTATATATATTGGAAAGAAAACTTATAGGAGATGTTTGTAATGCTTACAATAAATAAAAACTGATAATCTCATTAAGAGTACGATTCAGATTGTTTTTCAGTCACCGACTAAGCTACTTTAGATTTTGAAACTCAATATACAAATATAGTTTTTACCGCGTTAAAGTTTGCAGTATATACTCAGTCGGTCACGACCAATAAATTTAACGAAATTTAAATCGAGTTTCTTGATAAGTCTATTAATTCTGCCTTATTAAATTCAATTTCAATGTTATGTAATAACTTAAATTATTGATCTATATATTTATATTAAAAATATTTATAACACAAAATGCAATATATCAAACTAGAGATATATGTTTTTAAATATTAATATTAATACGATACATGTATAAGAGTTTTAAAAATTACGTTTTTTATCCCACTGCATCAGAAACTTCGTTGTTAAATTCTGAATTGAAGTATATTTTAGAACATAAAATATAACAATTAAAAATTGATAATACTTCAGTCGAACATTATAAATTGTGAATTATGACACTGACGATTAAACTTGTAAAATAAATAATACAGCCTCTTTATTTTAGTTTATGTGTAAGGTTGATATATAATATTTGATAATAATATATTAAAGAAATTTGTGAGTCCATAATTAATATATTACACTGTTTTCATAGTATTTTAATAACAAATAAAAAACTAATTTTATTTCTGTAATACTGTAAAATCGCCTTGGTAAAATTAAACGACACAACATTACACACATACTCGAGCGGTACATAACATCACTACGGTGAACCGCCGAGTTTCAAAAAACTAATTTGTTGGAAAATCATCCACTTCACATATTCAGAATTAACAGAAGGATCCCAAGATCACTACCTTTACAGACGATTTGTTAAGAGCCTCCATTCATTGCAGTAAACCGATATGCTTTGCAGTGCAAAGCAGAAATTAGATCTTATTTCTCCCATGATACCAATTATCAAGAGTATCAGTTTAACAGAGGTAGCCTTGCTACACATTTCGTAGCTTGAAAAGGAGGTCTTCGTATTGTCCGTGTTTCATTCTCTTTCATTCGAAGCCGAACATGATTGGCTAATATAACGTTTAATAAATTGTTGTTATATAATATAATTTTTTTATAATTTGTTATATAAAATAATAATTTAATACATAAATGTTAATAATTTTGTCAATGTTTTATATTTTTTTCAATACGATATGAATTTAATGTACGTTGATATATGTATATCCGTTCTATCTGGAATAGTGATATTTGTCCCAACCAATGCCTAGAATTCAAAACGAAGATGTATTTTGCTTCTTTATCAAGAAGAACGATATCCGGCTTGTTAGCTATTATTAGTCAGGATCGGAAAGTGCCAAAGAATTTGGTATTTCCGGTTCTTAACAACGAATTCAATATTCCCCGGAACATACCGCGGAATGAGATTTCCATCTATACCATAATAAGATCGAAGATGGTAATAAAGAACTTTGAGTACCGCCTTTTGTCTATGGATATAGACCGATACCACGAATTTTGAGCGAGCAAAATCGGCACCTAGTGTTGATTACTGCATTATCCCAAACTCTTGAGTATTAATTACGCTATCTTGGCAGCTAAAGTAAAGCTTTCGATTTCTGAGTTTAATCCTTCACATTTCAAAAAATCCTGTATTATGATCTGTCAAAGTTGCTTTTATACCAGAATTCTCTAAAAAATGGCCGTAAACAGTTTTTATTAATATTATATGTACAGTTTAGCTTCTAATATAAATATTATAAAGTTATCAAATGACTTTATAACGAGTTAGAGATTATCAGACAGTTTACTTTATAACAGAATTCTTTTCACATTAATTGTAGAGATCCACTTGCAGTCTAAAAGTATTTATGGGAATTTTCTACAAAAAAGATCCAGTGATGAAAAAACTTGTATATGTGTTAGTTACAAGTACAAATAAACAAAATTTATTACAGTATGATACGCAGACTCGATGTACGTCGTGTCAACGTTAAAAATTATGATGTTCAACGTTATGTAAAATTCATTAAATCAACAATTCTGTTTTATACTTTACTTAATTTAACAAAATAATATAATTTTACGCCAAAAACATATAATTCAACCAAAAAAGCAAATAACCTTGCAAATTGTTCTCATTACTTGAAAAATTTATTTAAACAGAATATTTATTTTAAGTTTGATCGTACAAAACACTTGTTTCTTTCATCAATTGTAATTTAATTAAAATAATATAAATATTGAAATAATAATTTGTTGCTTAGTGATTATATGAATATTAATAATGACTTTATGAATTTGTTATTCATATTTATAAATTATAACAATATAATTTTCTAAATTATCGTCCCATTTTATATTGTTACAGATGAATTTTGTCAAGAATTTCCTCATAATTTAATCCCCATTCTCGGATATTGGATCGAATGCTCTAGACAACAAATTACCTCGGACACTATTTGGGACGAAATTGAGAGCGATCGTGATATTACGGATCCAGAAGAAGCCGAGCATGTAGACACGTATATTAGTAAACAGAGACAAGATTACTGTCTGTTTGAGGAGAATGAAATCGAGACAGACGAGGTGCCGAAAAAGAAGACCAACATTGAAGAGCAGTGGGAGAAGAACCAATGCTTTGAACTGACATCCGTTGAACAAGAAACGTACGAAAAATACTTCTATGGTTCCGAACATTGGAACTATTTCACAAACGATGACGACCTGGGTCCTGTTATTCTGAGCATCAAACAAGAAACACTCAATGGCCGAGACCAGTTTCGAATACTCGTCAGAGCCATAAGCTACACTGTCCATGGCCTCATACCAGCCAGCTGTGTATTTGCCGATCGGTAACCAATGACAATTTTACAGTTGCTATCTAAAATATTTCATTGAACAATTATTGTTAAATGTAAACAAAAATGCAATACTTTGCATTTGTTCATTACATTACATTTTATAAACTGGAACCCAAACCTTCTATTTTATTTTAAAAACATAACATTCCTGTTGATTTCTATTAAACTATTGGAATTTCTATACGAAAAGAATGTTCTCTAATTATGAAAAATTAAACATCTGCATATGGAGAAATCAATACGAATTTTAAATGTTTCATTATTTTCGCATTCATATTCAATACAAAATGTTTGTTTAATTGTAACTTATTGAATTTTATTGAATGACTCTTTACTGTCTTAAATTTTACATGCTGGAAAACTGAGTGGACAAAATATATGTTAATGATTTGAAAGCTATGAGTTAAAGACTTGAACGATAGATTATTTGAAATATTTATTTTAAAAAAATGGTTATGTTTAAAAAATAATAAAAGAGCAATAATACAGATTTTTATACAGAATTTATTATTAATTCTGTATTTAAATAATACAGAATTTAAATACACATTTACATCCAACTATTGCAAAAAACCATAAATGGTTACTCTGTGCTTTAATTTGAATTAAATTAGCTTTACTTTACATACATTGAACATTTCGTCATCTACACAAAATCTTGGACGTGTCATCTATAATTCCCAATAATATTTCTGTTTAAAACCATATGCTTTTAAATGATTAAATGTTAAAGCTTTGAACTTATAGCTTTCCACGCATTGAATTATTTAAAACTCGCAAAAAATACACCTTTTGTGTATTCAGTCGCCATCTTAGATCAGCTATATTGAAATTTCAATGTTAAAAACATATTTCTAAATGAAGATCAGTGTATATAAGGATTTTTTTGATTCATTTAAAATTGGTTTTTGTGCTTTTATTAACAATTTAGTTAAATGATACATTAATTTTATAGCTTTAAGGCGCCATATTGGAATAACCACATAGAATTTTTGAAACTACCATTTTTCATGTGAAAGTACTTTGGCATATGAATAATTCAAGCTCTTAAATGTTTCTTTTCTTTACGTTAAATTTTAGACCTGGCACTATTCCGGTTGACGTGGATTGACCCACATACAACATAAATTAAAATATTAGAATTTCTTATTGATTTCTGAGATACGCGTAAAAAAGTGTTCATAAAAGTTCTAATATTGTTCGATAAAGTTACTATAATGGTATGATAAAATGAGTACATAAAGATCATTTTGAAATATTGAAAAATTTTATGTTCTATCATAATACTATATATATAGAGAGACTTTAACTATATGTTATTAAAATTTTGTTTTCACATATGATATTTCGCTACAATATTAAATTAAAAACACTTCAGAATGATTTGTCAAATCTTTATTTCGTCATAAGGTATTGCAGTTTTATAACAGTATATAAAAACATTTTTCTGCTTGTAGGATAAATATTTTTTAGCTGAATAATTTTCTTATTTTAATGATTAACAAAATAATAACTGTTGGAATAAATATTTCACTCTTGTATTGTAGTTATAATCGAGAAGAAGTTGTACGCAGCCTAGGGAAGGAGATCAACATCAATCCGCCATTTACGTTAGGTCAATTACCAGACACGCCCGAGGAACTGCTCAAACTGGACCAAGTATTTATCAAATCCGAGCTGAAGGTGGGCGTAATTTACGTCAAAGAGGGCCAGTACACGGAAGAGGAAATCCTCGACAACAACGAAAATTCGCTGCTATTCAACGAATTCTTGCAAATTTTAGGCGAAAACGTGAGGTTGAAAGGCTTTGAGAAGTACAAAGGCGGACTCGACACCGTGCATGACTTGACGGGCCTCTATTCCGTTTACACCAAATGGCGAAGTATCGAAATCATGTTCCATGTATCGACATTACTGCCATACGAAAAACACGACTCACAAAAGGTAGTGTACTGTCCAGAAATACTTTACGAATCATGCGAACTAGTTTATTTATCGTATTAAAGAAAACAAATATCGTTTTAATATTTTATTTAATAGAATTTTAGTAACATAAATTGTTTGAAATATTTTCTTTTAAATTATCTTTTCTATCCTTTGGATAAAACTAATTTAAATGAAAACGTATATATTTATCATGAAGTCATTTTCTTGTAAATAAATTAAATGTTAACATTAATACATTTCGTGATACCACTGACAAGAAGCATTTGTTTAATAACTATAATCTTATTCGTCGAAGAATTACTGGCATTAAAAATAATTTTACTCTTTTTTAAAACAAAAACAATGGTATTAAACTAAAAGTCCATCTGTGCATTAACAATATTAATCTTCTACGTTAATACATATGGTAGTAAACAAGTTAATTTCGACGAGAAATTAGAATACATGACGTGAAATTAAATAGTTCTTGTGATGGTATTAACATAAATTATACAATTTATCATTTTATAGCATATGAATTTGAAGCTTATTAAAAAGATCATTATTTTGTTACTCTTAATTTCATTTTAAATTATATTGTATCAATTAACTCTAACTAATGTCTTAGCGTGCAAATAACAACTTTATTTATTACAATTCCAGTAAAAAAATTTCGTGTAAATTACATAAAATATTGTAAACATACATTTGTATTACATACAATCTATTTGACTTAGATTTTACAAAAATCAAATTTAACTCAGCTACCTTTCCCCGTTAATTATGTAAATTTTTTATAGTCTTATTATTATAAGTTTTAGATAATTTGAATCTTAAAAACGATATTTATTCAGCAAAATAATAGTAATAACCCGTCACTTAGAATTAATTGTTAACAGATTATTAAGAAATTAGAAATTATTCATTGATAATGCAAATAATATACTAAATTTAAAAACTCCGATTAGAATGAATATTTTCTATACTTTCTAAACTCGAAACGACAAGATTTAGCTGCAAATCATACGATTGACAATCAAGTTTTTTCCTACCTTGTATTTCTTTCTAATCCTTGGGGTTCTAAAAAAACTGTTTAATCTATTGCTTAAGATAAATAAAAACAAGCACAAAGAAACAGAATTTATTGTTCCTCGAATACGATATTATAAAACTAACTTCTATTTTTTTTGTTTTTTTTTTTTATTTTTAATTATTTCACATATACCATTTTATATTCTTTTATTTCTTACACTATGTGTTTGCCATGTATATGTTATTTCACATTAAATTAGAAAACAAAAGATATTCAGTAGAAATGCTTTTAATTGATATATATTTCTTGATTCGAACAAATATTGCAAATATTCATTTTAACAATTTAAAAGAAATACAAAAATATTACTAAATAAAAAGTTACTTTTTTCTTGTATAAATTTATGTGTGAATTTTTCAAGAAGAAATATACGATTGAAAAAAGTATAACTTCTACTTTTTATCTTTTACTATTTATGAGATGCAATAAGACTCATTCATAAATAAACTGTTTTTAAATATTAGTTGCAAAGAAAAAGGCACATTGGAAATGATATCGTCTGCGTCGTTTTCCTGGAAGCGGATAATACCACCTTCAGTCCAGCTTGTATAAAGTCCCATTTCCTGCATACATTTATAATTGTACGCGTGAGTCCACGTATCAAACGGAAAATCACGAGGTACGAGGTCTCGGTTGTTACCAGGGACGAAGTCGGTGCCTACAAGCCATACCTTTGGGAACAGAATGTATTTGAAAAAGGTAGATTCGTAACTTACAGAATTCAAAGTTTTGGCACAGCATTAAAAAGCTTAGATCATCTTATTCTTTACCATATACATACATACATACCTACATACATACATGTACACTTTTTATATCGTATTAAAAAGTAAATGTTTCAAGAAGTTAAGTTGCAAAAGAAAGATAAAGTGGAAAGTTCTGTTGAAATCTCGCTTCTTAAAAACGAAAAGGGCTGAATTTATGAGACGGTTTTTCAGTTATCGAAACAGATTTACAGATACTTTTTATTGTTGTTCGTAAAATTTTTCTTGAACAAATGTTTAATTACACAATTTACCATTTCTTACAATTATTTCATTTCTGTAGTTTTTCATTTCCAGTCAGTTAAACTTGTTCAAATAATTTCATCTTATCAATTTTAATAACTATATTTTATTCAAATTTAATTTACTCATGCAAAATTGAAATTCTTTATAAATTCACACATTATTTATAGATGCAAAAATGAATTACGTGAAGACAAAACATCATCTCATTTGCAACTCAGAAATCTTTAATCGATATTTCTAAAGTACTTACAACATTCTAAGAAATACGCAAAGTTGGTAATTATGCATATTAGCCATTTATCAAAACGATGGAGTGAAATCGCGATTACATAGCAAGTCGTCAATTAATAATACAAAATATGAACCATTTAATAACGTGATTGGAACAACCTAGATTGTATATCTTACTCAGTAATTGACTATAGTGATCCCAATGAGATACCTTAGTAACGTCGAACACGAACGACACAATCGTTTGATATTGATTAACAAACGTGTAAGCTATATTAAGAAATCAGCGATACAAATCGATACCAAAATCATTTTGTTTCTATACTCTTATTGTTTTTTGAATCGTATTCGCACAAAATTGTTGTCTTATTCACTATTCCTTTCGGAGATTATAAACAATACTTATGTAATATTTACAGCA
>JABFOX010000284.1:0-18401 GCA_022817665.1 Axea sp. ZL-2020
GTAAAAATAAATATTAAATTAGTAATATAATATGTTTTATGTATTACTCACGTATGGATGCAATTAGTTTTGAATTCACAATTCGTATAAATTGTAACACGATTCTTAAATGTTTAAAACTCCGCGGACATTTAACTGATATTTAAAGATGGTTCCTTTGATTATAAATCAGATAATATTTATACTGTAATTATCTTTCATACTATCGAACTGATTTTTTTTCCTAATTTTACATAGCTTAATTATAATTTTAAAACTTTTACAGATACAAAATATTTCAAAAATACAAAATGTTATAGTCTATAAAATAGCATTACGTATTATTATTTAGTTATTCAAAATGACAAATAAATAGCATTAAAAAAAACTTATAAATAAATCACTGTTTCTTGAAATTATATTGTTATATTATATATAATTTGTATGTAAATATAATATAATTCATTTTCAACGTCAAAGTATGAAGAGAAGAAAAATGCATTTTTGAGTTTCAAGTTCTTTGAAGAATTTTATTTTATCTCTCTGTCTTTATGGTTTCCAAAAAAGAGATAGAGATACTATAATAAATGCGAGTAATTTAAGATATTTACAAATAACAATTATTATTTACTGATTAATATAATTTGGAAGTAACGAAACCTCCAGTAGCATAAAAAATTATCGCATTAATTATTATTAATTAATATAAGTTTAACTGTATTATTCGAAATCAGTTAGTATTTAAGAACACTGTAGTATTCAATTTGTAACTATATTTATTTCTGTAACTATATTTGATTTATGAATTGTTGATTACAATCATTAAGTAGAATAATTCTGAAAAATTATAGTATTTTAAACATATATAACTATAATATAACAAATTTTAAGTATACACAGTATGTTATATTATTATAAATTAAATATAAGAATTTTGTATAGACCAACAAATAAGAACTTTATGTAATACAGAGGTAATGAAAGTATTAAAATGTGTGCATTACTTATGTATGTTTATAAATAATTTATATAACGAAAAATATAATAATGGGTGAAGCGATTTTATTGATATATTTACACATGCATAATATAACATACAAACAATCGTTTAAGTCATGAAAAAAATATATCTAAATTTAATAAAATTAATCCTCCAATTTTCAAAATTTAAACAAGAGTTAAAGTAATAATATTATAATTTAATATTATGTGTACAGTCATATCAGATTTAAAAGATATTAGATTTTTTATGGAGTATACATAAAACCATAGCGGTCAATATTATGTATACTTTTATACAGGTTTAGTAACTTTTTATATTTTTCGTGAACAATTAAATATTTTTATACTTATTATATTAATCATTAATTAAGTCTGGTTCAAATGTAATATAATATATTAATAAATAATACAATTTTAGGATATAACTATAACAAATGATAGTGCAAACATTTCAAGTTTTTTAAAAGTGAAACATCTTGCTGCAGATATTTTAGTGGAATTATATAATTAGAATTTTTTAAGTTTCGTGATATACATGGTAAACATAACACTGACAACGTGTACACATTATAATTGAAAGTATATATTCAACTGACTCAGTGGCAAAATTATGAGCATATCATAATTTTAGCCAAATTGATGCGAAACATATTTATTTTAAATGGTAATTATTCAAATTTAGTTTATATTTTTATGTTGTTTCTGTTGTGAACTAACAAATTTCATTCAATTTTTTTGTTTTTGGGATTGGTACAGGTTTGATTGAAGGAATTGTATACGATAACAAGAAGCTGGTGTTTTAGAACCAACAATGTCTAAAATTAAATCTTTAAAATTTACTACAAAAGCAGCTATAACTATACTCAGAATTGATATGATAAAATTAAATCCAGAACGCAAAAATAAAACTTACTAAGATACAATGACAGCTGGTGAATTAGAGGATTAAACATACTTTTGCTAATGCTATTTGAAAGTATTACATTTTACAATAATAAATTAATAATTTAACATTCAATTTAAAATCTTACCAATGGATATTTATAACCATTATAAAAAATCATATTTATATTATAATTAATAAATGTTCTATAAATTTTATATTAAGATATTGTTTATTTATTTACACTATTTATAAATTATATCTAATACATAATAATTATATAATCTGTATAAATAAAAACTTTTGTAATTTTATTTCATTTTCCTAATTTTATTTTTAATTTAGATGTGTTTGGTACATGTCTAATTGTTAAAGATAACCTAGTGGTTCGATGTAAAATTTGTCCTTCTGTGTATTTTCCAGAACATAATTCTAAATTCTTGATATAATTAGAAATAGTATCTTCTCTCCTCTCTTTGATGGAATGTAAATAATTGGTATACAAATCTTTTTGTAGCATTAATAAACTTCGTGGTTCAAGAAGAAATCCAAATTCTAATTTCATTTCTTGTTGCTGTGGATAAATTTTATATTTGCGTAATTATAAAATAATATAAGTTGTAATAATGCTATGTTTCGTTATATATAAAAAAAATTGTTTATTGTTATTACCTCTTCTGTTTTATATCGTTTATAAAACTCTAAAACTGTTGTAGAACCACAACTAATTGTTGTAATTAATGGATAAAACAATGGACCATCAGAGTGAGCCTAAAATAACAAACATGTATTAATCATGAACAAATAATAAATTACATCTTTATTAAATAAATTATAAATACCATTATTCCTTGTCCTGGTAAATATTCATTAATTAAAACATGATTTGGCATTTTATCTTTTTCAAAAACATTTAGTAAACAAATTTTATTGATATATACTGTCAACCACTGAAATAAACAAATTATTTTTGTTAATTAAATACAATAAAATAACAAAATTACATATTTCAATTTTATATCAATGCAAAACGGTAAACTTACACTAGGCATTTTTTCTGCAATCATGCCTTTAGGATGGGGTATACCACCCCAATTTTGAAGTCGTCTATTACTTAGTTGCGTCCATTTTGGCAAAGGAGCATTATTTATTCTATGAATAATGTCTAACTCTTCCGCTTCGGTAATGAAATTTGGTATATAATATGCTAAAGGTGGAATCTGTGTAACATAGAATTTGATAAAAATAGATTTGATTAATGTTTGATATAGAAATACTACTTTTGATATGCTTAAATTTAAAAGAAATACTGAAGTAAAAATATATTAAATCAATATTTTTTATATCATTTTAATGAAATAACTACATTGTAAACAATTCTAGCTAAAGAAATTGCTGATAAAAATGGTAATTTAAAGGTGAAAAATGTATAAAAAACAACATAAACTGAATCGTTCTATTAGTTTTAACTAATTCATTGTAACATAAATATAGCTTAATTAATATATATTAAATAATAAAATACCATATATAAACACTAATTTATATATGTAAATAATTTTACTAGTTTTGACTAGTTTTCATTTTATACAAACTTTCATTTTTATATTTTTGTAAATTGTAAAATTAAAAAAAATGACATTTTTAAGAGTCATAATTATGTAATAAATACTAAATCAAATAAATCTATTAAATAATTAATAGGAATTATAAGACTGATATTTTTGCAGGTTGTCATATTTATTTTTACAGTTCCTATCCAATTTTGATAAAATTCGTATCAATAATTTTTCATGCATTTAGTCACAATAATTTTTTAAATAATTTAAAATACAATTACATGTATCATATTAATTTTCTGTGCATATTATAGCAATATCATTTAAGATTTGACTAAGATTTACAATTTATATTTTAATTAGAGGTTTAAATACAGAATAATTTAACTCAATATCTTTGTTTTTCAATAATTGATAAATGTATTTGTTTACACAATTTGTTTATATTAATAACTTGATTAGCTTTAAAAAACCTTTAAATCTGTACAATATTAATTTGTTTAATAACTGTTATTATACCAAATAATATATAATTAATAAAATAACGTTATATGTAAAATTGAACATAGTAAGTGAATCTTTAGTATAGGTTGTATGCAAATATTTACAGGAATAATTATTAAAGTATGAGCTGCACAGAAATATTTATAGAACCATAAAGAGAGATACATTTTTCAAATAAATCAAAACGTTATATTTGAGATTTTAAACAATTGGTATGAAACAAATATCCAAATAATAATAATTTAATAAATAAAATTAAATATTTAACGTTAAAAATAGACTTTGTATTTAAATACGAAATATAATATTTTCCATATTAAAATAATATATAAAATAATCTGAATTGAAATACTGCCTTGCTTTTATTTAATAAACAGTAATGTAGTTGTGATTGAATTTAGAACCCATTGAATACATACATAATCCAGTCCTGGTGTAGTCGGATGATCAAAACATAACCTTAAAGTTATAATAAGCAACTAAAAATGCTTACCTCTTCAATAATGTTTGTGCCATAATGTTTAACTTTCATACAATCTAGATCCATTTTTAAAACGTAAGTCCTTTTAATATTTATTTATTGCTGCATTAAAGTAAATACATTTTTGGAATGTATTAAATTGAAATGTTTTTTGAGGTTAACGAACTTCAAAATGCGTCTCTCTTCATTCCACAATATCCATCTTTTACACGAATATTGGTATTTGGAACTAAAGAAACCATAACTTATCTAAACTTTAATCATCGATCATATTTTATGTTCTAATGTAGACAAATGCAACTTTGTAGGAACAAGAGAGAAATTCTGACTTTTCATGTAATACAAATTTTATGTCTTATCTCTTTCTTTTCCATAACTAAGCAAAGAATTAAAAGAAAACAGAAATACAATTTTAAGGAGATGAGAAAAGTCGGAACTCCGCTTTACAAATAAGATAATGTAAAGAAATTACTAAATATAGAGCAATTATTAAATTATATTCGATTACAATGTTTATTATGTATTTTGTATTATAAATAACCTATTAATATAAATATATAATACAGTATTAGAGTGTTTAATATTTGTCATAAAAATTATACTATTTATAATTATAAATAAAAGAAACATTATGTTACTACAAGAATTGAACTCATTAAGCACTCGGTACAAATGCACCTATAAATCATTAGCTCACTGATTTGTTCAGTATTTTTATGTTTTTTGGCGATTCTTTACAAGGTACTTTTATGATATTCATTAAAACATTCTTAAATAAATTATACATAATATAATATATATGTAATAATAAATTATATATAATATATAAAATATAAATTACAGGATCTCGTTTCTTACATGCAAATTTCATTATAATTTCTGATCAAAATTATAAAAAAATGACCTCAAATGAATTGGTACTAAAGTTGAGTGGAAATTAACTGTGATTGGAAAAAATGGAGTTCTATCGAATATTACAACCAGGAGGCTTGAATATTATAATAATTGATCTATATTTTAAGCATAGTTTTTCGATTCACATTTATATTCTTGGATTGTAAGCTTCAAACTAATTTAAGTAGAAGTCGAACAAACCTCTGTGATTTTTATATAAATACATGACCTGCGTTATTATATTCTGTTATGATTACTCGTTCTTGCACAATGAATGAAATCTAGATTCTAGATTTCATTTCTAATCTTTTGGGTTATAAGATCATAACGGTTACAACTTGGTTCTTTTGTGGAATTTCTAAGATTAGAAATTATATTTGTTTTATACATAAATAGGATTTGTAGTTATAATTAAAACTTATTTTTTGTAATATGGAAATAAATAAACAAAATTATTTATGTATTTCAGATTTTTCCTAATGATGGAAAATTTAAGTTCTTTTCATGGAGTTGGATTCTTTCCTTTTAGATAAATATTGTTAACGGAGTTTAAAAAACACATTTATTTAATTTAAAATCACTTGTTTTTATTTTATTTAACTTCTAAAATGATTTCATGTCTTTTTAATACCATGTTTCTTAATTCAGTATTAAAAAACTTTAAAGTTATGTTCTTTTATTAAAAAATACTGAAAATCTGGTTCATTTTTGCATCTTTTAAGATAATTTGCATCTTGTAAAATAATTATTAAACAGAATTATTTATACCAACAAGTAGTACTGAATACTATTTAAATTGATGTTTTAGAATAGATGTTTAGAACAGTTTTTTACTATACTGTATAATAAAATGTAAATTTCATGGTGTCGGTAGACCAAATTCAACACAAAATGTAACAAATTATTAAATATTATTTTTCTCAGTGTACGCTGACTTTTGTTTTTCTAATCCAAAAATATATGTTTCTGATTTAATACATTTTTATCTTATTTAAATTATTAACTTTGCTATTTGTACCTATTTGTATGTATTATTTATTTATGCATATACATATGTATACTTACAAAATATGTATTATCTAGAAATATTTATTATATTATTTTATGTTGCATAATTTTGTTATCTTAATAAAATACACTGGGCAATAATTTGTTGAATAATAATTTGTCGTTATATTATACAGATAATTTTATATCGAAACACAATTCATTATAATAACAAGTCGTAATATGTAGCCTTCTCTCATAGATTTATGATTGTCTAGAGACCTAACGTTCTTAATTCGGTAGACTATACTCCAACAGGGATTAAAGTAGCCTTAACAAAAATTAATGTTTTTTTAATTTAAGAAACATATATAAGTTTAATTAATATTTGTTTAATATTACATTTTAAATATTACAAATTATGAAAATTCATTCTGCGCTTAACTCAGCAAAGAACTTGTACATAGCATGAAAAATATAAAAAGCATATATTTTTTTTATTTTTGTGTTTTAAATTTATAGCTTTTTTTTAATTCTGTTTAGATGGTAATTTGTAACTTTTTAGTCAAAGAAATGAAATACTAATATAAAATATTCTCAAATTTACTTAACAGTTGATCCTTGAATTGAATAATTAAAAAAAAATAATAATAATTAATATAAACGATAAATAAATTAATCGTTGAGACAGCTGTTTTGTCGATATCGGAACAACAGTTTGTTTTGATATTGAAAGTTTGACTTGCAATTACACTAGTCATTTGTGATAATTTTTTTTCATGTACGAGTCGCTATTTTTGAATAAATTTAAAAATATTGGCAAAGGTTAATCAATTCGGGTGATGTTTTTAACACTATAATTCTGTTAAAGTTAAAATGCAATAACGATTATTGAAATTAATAAAAGAAAAATAAACGATTTTTTGGTCCAAATGGACTTATTTTATTTTCAGTAATAACATATTATAAGAAAAAAAGACAAGAGGAAAATAAAGTTTTCCTCTTGTTTTTATACACACTGGCTTTACTGAAATGGATTTTTTAAATTAAAAAATAATAATTAAATGTGGACGTGTATATACACGAATGATTATTTTGATTAATAATGATAATTAATTTGAGTTATATTAAAAAAACAGGATATAATAAAACAAGTGTAAATTATAATTACTTCGTCAAGATAATTCAAAAAAAATATTTGTTTAAAGTTATTTCTCCTTTACAGTAAGCATAGTGATGTATTCATGTAATAGGTGGTATGTAACTCATCATATCGTTGCATTTCTCTCTTATTATAGGTCTGATGTTTTATGCAGTGGCTACATAGTAATCTTGCTGAGATGCTTGTGTCTTCCTTGTTTTTCAAATAAAAATAATACTTTAAATGGAGTATTTTCATCCATAGTTGTTTTGTAAAAAAAATTTGTGTGCTTCATCCTTTTTAAATCTCATCTAGTATATTTTCAGTGATCTTAAAATTTCTCCATCCGTATTTTTTTTCCTGTTTGATATTACATCTTCTAGACATTTGATTGAGACATAATCTTCTCGTTCGATTTCATACAAAATGAACCTATTTTTTTAGTCAATTTTTTATTTTATTACAATAGTTTTGAGCAGTTTATCATTGATCCTTTTTCTTTAATGCTATTTTCACTACTCCAAAATCTGTGTCGTTTGGAAGAATTGAATAATCCGTCAATAGAAATTTATAGTCAATAACATTTATGTTGTTGTTAACTGATTGAACAATCTTTAACCACATCAGTGCGAGTATAATATTTCGGTTTTGTCCAGTACATAGTAATTTGACAAAGTAATTAGAAAGTTGCTTTAACCATTATTATTGAAATGAACTTATTTAACTTTCAAAAATAACGGTTCATATTCAGATTGAACCTATGGTAATATTAGCTAAATGTTTTACAAAGAAAAGCAATGATATGCCTTTTTCATCAGAAATATAAAAATATTAAGAATTTGAAGGAATTATGCTAGATAATTATAAATTCATTAATTTAATTAGTTTTTTCTTCATTTTGTAATTTTTTATTTTAAGTATATATGTAAATTATATTTACTGATAAAAGTTTTTTTATTTATAAAAATAAAAAATAAAAATACTATTAGATATTTTATAAGAAAACATTAGTATTTAAACAATACATAACATATGTGAATTCTGTTAGGGAACAATTTAAATCCACATTTCGTTTGTGATTATTGAATATTTGTTCAAAGAGTATCTTTAAATGTACAAAGAGTTCTTTATTCTTTGTTCGATATAAACAATTTATATGAAAATAAGTTGTACTGGTATAACTTTAACTTAAAGTTCTTTTTATTTATGAAAGTAAATATCAAAGCAAAATAATAAAATTTGTAACTTCTTTCACATCAAGATCATCCTATTTATGATATTTATGTGTGGACGAAAACACTTGCAAATATTATGATAATATTTTCATTATTATTTTGTTTTTGCTTGGTCAAATGAAAAAGGTATTTTTCTGCTTGATTCTTTTACCTATTTAATCTTAAATAAATTGATTATAATAATTATCATATATATAATAAATTTCATATTAAAATATGTACGAGAGGTGCACTGAGAGGTGTTTTTTCTTTTTTTTTTTTTTACTTTTGTCATTGATTTACTGAAAATGCGCTTTTCTTTATTACTATGTTCTTTCAGAAATAAGAAAATATGTTTCAATCTCAAAGCGATCATCAACAATCATATTCAATGTAAAAAGGAAATGTAAAATTGTATTGCATATTGTGTAAATAAGTATAAAATTTAATAGGCAATCTAATATTAAATTCTATATCAATGCTATTTTTGGGGTTATATCAGGTTAATGTAAAAAATAAATTATTTCTTCAATGAATTGTAGTTTTTATACAACTAAACAATTTAATGTTTTTATTTATTTGTTATTGCTATACAATAGATGACTAGCGGTATAAATTAAAAAAAATACATATTAAAATACACTTTGATTTGCAAATATTAACTTATTTTATATCATTGATCCACTTGTATAATATTATAAATACTTTTCTTTCTTGCACACAAACATGTATTGTTTTATAAAAAATCGCACGGGTATATTATATTTGATGCAAATCGTTGCATTCTATATAATGTATTTATATATTTTGATACATTATTTATATAAATTGATACATAGATTGATATAATGTTAAAGAGCATGTTATTTTATACTTATTTTATAGGATGTTGGGATTGCTTGCATCCCAGTTTATCATTAAATGAAACTTATATTTAATATTTATGTTATCAATAAAACATGTATCTCTCTATCGAATTATTTATCTGTGCAATAGTATTTGCATTTGATCTGATCTTTATCGGGATAATATCTAAATTAAAATTCTTATTAATGTCTGGATATAAATTAGCACAAAAAATCAAGATTTGATTTTGTACATACGAAAGCATGACGTCTATTTTAATCGCCTAACAACCGTATTATTATATGAAGCAACATTATAAGCTTATATTTCAAATTATTTTGCTTCCGGAGTATAACAGTGAACCCAAGTTTCGTCGATAATCCAAACATTGCTGCAAAATTATCATACAGTTCCACTTATTATCGGCCAGTATAGCATCCATATTACTTACATTATTATATCTTGTATCAAGATATTTGTGCAAGATGTAAACAAGTTTAATTGAGATGTTTCGTATAGCAACAATGGTAACCAAATGATGATATTATTTTGGTACCCATTTGTAATCTCACATCCTTAGCTATTGGTACCAATCTTGTTTGTATGATCGCAACAAAATTTGAACTACTTATGGTTCGAATCATTCACATATGTCATCAACTTGTCCTCGATTTCGACAAAAGTTTTTTCGTGAAGAAAATAATGCTTCATTGAGATATGATATTTGTATTTTTTTTTATTTTTGTAAAATAAAGAATCTTGTTTTTGTAATTATTTTAAAAAAAATTTAGTTATTTAGACATGAAACTTTCTACATATGACTAAACACAATGGAACTATTAAAAATTGAAGTAGAACTTATGAGTGGAACGCTTTCTATTGTCAGAATCACAGATTACTGTATTATAATATTTATTTAATGTTGGTATGTAATATTAAATTAATTTTGATAAATTGTATTACGACATAGCAATGTTATTTTAATTTTGAAAGATAATGCTGAAGTATAATACTGAAACAAAAGAAAAAGTTCACAAAATTAATTTTTACGAATTAATTATTTTATCTGTTTCGGTACACTTTTCGAGTACCTTTATTGATATTTTACTTGTGGTATATAGTATATTTTATTAGTTCTATTGTGGTAAATATTAATTACACTCGCATAAGATATATTTGAACAAATAAATTAAAACATATTTTTAATACATAAAAATATTGTGAATATTAAGTTATATATTAATTATAATATTAATATAAGCATAAATTATAATTAGAAAAATATTAATATAAGTAAACGATATATTCAAAATTTATTAATTACAGATAAACTGTTTACCCAATATTGGAATAGACAAATAGTTACACATTTATCTGTTATACATGACAATGCTTTTTTAAGATTCATTTAATTTTAATTACTATTAAAAGTTTTTGTAAATCGGTATAAGGATATTTGTTAGAGTATAGTGAAGACTGTTAAGTAGTAAACAGTTTTTAGCTTTATCGAATAGGAACTAATTTCAGTATTGAAGTAATTTATAATTATAAATATACAAATACTTAATAGAATTTGGAAATACTTTTATTTTCCATTTTGTGGGGTACCTTTTATTTAATTTATAAGAAAATGTAATAAATTATTATTAATAAAAATAAAAATTTTTAACTTTATACTATAATTTATCATATTTATTAATTTGTTATATTTATTAATATATCAACTTCGTATTATAATTATTAATTAAATTAAATTTATGTACGAGGTATTAATTAATAGTCTCCGTGTATTTTGATATCTTGATGTATACGATATAAAACAGTAGAGTTCGTTATAGGTTCTCAAAAATTGATCTTTATATACGATTTATTATAAAACAAATATTCATTTTATTATTAAAAAACAAACGATAATCACATTCAAAGTAATTTTTTGTTATTATAGATATTTTTTTTCTTATACTTTTAGTTTTGAACTTTAAAATTATATGAACTATGATATATAAATTTTATATTCTTAAAGTGAAGTTAGCATTTTTGTAAAAACGAAAATAATTTTTAGAAATGATAATACATTTACAATTAATTCGCTAAATACTTTTTGTATTTACTGCTTTTAAATAAAGTAATGTATTTTAAATGTAATGTATGAATATAAACTGTCGTTTATACTTAATTAAATTTTAATTGAAATTCGGTACACTTGTCTTAGTGTGTGGTATTACAATGTTTGCAATTTTGTAACAACGTTTATGATATTTTGGGATGATTGCGACATCCCAAAGGTTACGATGCTGCTTTAACTAAAATAAATTTAACAAATAAAATATATCAAGCTTAATATTATATTAAAATCGTGCTTTATTGTTGAGTTTTCTTTTATTAGAAAACACAAATTATTTATAAATGATAAATAAAAATATAAAATTAAAATTGATTAATATCTCTTATTGAACATTGAGGTAAACTGTAAAATATTTATATTAAAAGTGCTAGAATCGTATTTAAAAATAACAGTACTTTATAGCTAAATTTTAACTTATTTTCATTATTAACTAAATTATATAGAATTATAAATTCTTCTTTTCGTCTTGTACAGAAAAGAAATAACGTGTCTACAATATATGCATTGGGATTAACAGTATGATACAAATAACTGTTGAATAAGTATGCTTTTTTCACCGTCTCTCTTCCGTAGTAGTGAGTGGTAAGCGAGTTCATTTATCAATAGTGGGTGAAAAGTGTTACGTGCTTACTTAAAACTAAATTTAATTCTGAAGAAAAACCTTTCAGATGTGATATCAGTAGGATTTAAATTTAAATAAAAAGTAAATGTTAGAGAACACATTTTATTATATATATTAAAATAATAATAATAGACTAAATAATAACAATTTATTTGCTAGGATTTTGTAGGTGCATGTACACACTAAAGTATACAGAATATTGAATATGAGAACAAAGAAATATAAAACCATGAAATATCTTTATAATTCATAATTAACCAACGTAATGTTGCACGTCAAGACATGATTTTGGAGTTGTAGAAACTTGGTAACACAATTGTCGCTAAAACAGCTTACACATTCTGTTCAACAAGAAAGTGTAATTTAGAAAAAAAGATAAATTAAGTACTTTTAATTTTTTATTAAATTATACATTATAAACTATTCTGCAATTACCTGACATCCTGTTCAATTACTTCATTAGAAATTATAGTTTCATTTTTCCCCATGCTTTCTACTTTTTTTTGCATACTTAGTAATAATATAACTTTACTGATTCCAAATACTGTATAGTTTATAACGATGTTTGATGTCATTGTCTTCTTTTAACATCCAACTTGTTCTATCTAAACAAAAAAAAATTGAAGCATAAAGAGATAAACAAAGTTTTTACAGAAGCAACGATATATACTTTGCTTTGGCACGAAGATTTACTGTGAACTGAAAAAGCATAATAAATTTCGTTGTCGAAATTTTTGACAAGAGGAGATCGTGCTCAGAAAAAAAGATTCATCTATAAAACTTACACCGTTGCAATTTCGTTTTAGAGTTTACTTTGTCGAATGTTATTTTTCAACGTGTTTTTCTGATAACAATTTTTTTTCAAAATTAATCTAAAATACAAGTTAGTCTCATAGAGGTGATTTCAACTTGTATTAAGAGAGACTTTAATTTTTCGCTGGTGATGTTTTTTTTTTTTTTTTTTTTTTTTTGACAAAGCGCATCAAAGGCTTTGACTTGTCTTAAAAAAGACGCGAGATCGCTTTGTTCTCCTTTGGTATTATTGTGCAATCTTCTCCTTTTTCAAACAGATCGTCCACATTCTCCATCTTCAAATATCGTTTCATTCGTTTCTTTATAAACGTCTTTGATTTTCACATACATTTTACAGCTGCTTTATACGTTAACTTAGGCCCTCTTGGATAAATTATAAGGAATGTATCGTGGTGTTTCAGAAATTACAGTTTTGTATTTGTCAATAACATTTAGAGATTTCAATAATACAAAGTTTTAGTGAACTATACACTGGTTAATACGATAAAGATTTTAACATTACAGTGCTACGATATATTTTCATCAAATGACGTTGGTTAAATTTTTGTAGAATATAACTTTATATATACACTTTTATCGCATTTCGGCCATATCTGCGTTTTTATTTATACCAAAGATCATTTTAAATTAATTTTTTAAATTATTGAAAGACCATTTGTGACCGAAATTATAGATGAAACTGTAAACTATACATGAAATTGTTTTATCGGTGCCAGTATTAGCCCATAATCTGTTATATATTTATTGTTTCGATCATTTGTTGATTGTCGATAAATAGTTCTTGATATTTTCGATAATTTATATTATCCTAGCACTGTCCGGATAATTTTTACGCGAATAAAGTACCTCGTCAGAATTGATTATTCTATTGTACTAAATTTGCTCGTGGCAAATTAATCAACATCAAAGTTTAAAATTAACTAATTACAAAACTTGTCTGTAAGATGATTTCTTAAGAAGAGATATTTATATAAGTATGTACTTATAAGATCATAAGAAGAAAAAGTAGAAGAATGTTTAAATTATATAAAGAATTTGTAAATACTTAGAATCAAGAATTTGTAGCACCGTTAAAGGCGAAATATACTTTGTTAAAATCATTTAATACCTGGTTCTTACAAATAAAAATCTTCTTAATGATGCTCTAAATTATAAATCTGTGTCGTGAAATGGCGGAGTAACTTAAATGTATATTAATAAATACTCTTAAACATTTGCATCGAAATATAATAACGATAGTTTAAGAAAAACAATTATACTTTATAAATTATATTATTTAAAAATTTTCGTGTCCTTCAGTGTTAGTAAATAGATTTTTGTTGAAATTTTATTGCTCAAATATCGATTACAGCAAAAGTTATACTATGTTAACTGTAATGTGTAAATATATATTTTGGACTTAAATTAAATCATTGCATGAATAATTTTAAATAACGACAATAAGCTGTAATATTTATTAATCAAATGATCAATTTATTGAATGAAAAATGTTCAATTTATTCAAATGCGTGCATTCCTGTAAATTTAAAATCGATCAATTTAATTTCGATTGCCAATTTGTTTATCACGGTGGAAATAAAATTACTTTATTCATATTCAAAGCATATATCACTGAAACAACATGTACTTACAAATAAAATGAAATAATTGACTACCAATATGCTTTTTACCGATAATGAAATCAGAGGTATATTTCTTTTGAAAAACATTCACATAATTTGAAGAGCTCTTCGTAATAGTTAAATTTATTCATATGCTTAGTCAGTGCACATGTATTAAAAACCGTTTATCACTAGATAAATATCGAAAATTAAAAGCATATTCGACATTTACAAGTAACATTTAATAAACCTTATTAAAATTAGTTAAATCTTATCTTTAAATGTATAAACTGAATGAATTGAAACTTGGTATAATCGATTAACTTGTCTTGATTTCTTTAAGGTTACTAGATTTCAAAAACATTACGGTTTAGGTGATGAAAGAAAGCAATCCAAAAGATTATTGTCATCGTTACAAGGTAACAATTTATTGTTATCGATTTGGAATATGAATATAATATACCATTAGTATGTCTTTTGTCAAAAATCGACATTCCGAAAATAGTGTACGCGAACAGTATTTTCGTTTTATCAGATAAGGAGCAATGACAAATGTCTTTACGTCACAATAATTTATTGAGGCACTTTTTCTAGAATCTCGCAAAAAGTTAACTTAGAAAGCGAGACGAAGTAATTGACGAATATATAAGTAGTGCTTTTCTTGGATTACATGGAAAAATTGCCAGTAGCAACGGCAAGCTAATTCTCCTATGTTTATTGCCCTCTAGAGATTCTAATGATTCCTGTTATTTACAACAACGAACCTTTTAAATGCTATTTCTGTGAAACGTGGACGATATTATTTGTCAATTGGATCAAATGTAATTAATAAAGCAAATACCAAAAGTAAAGCGAATGAATCACTGTATAATAATTGAAATAAATTATATTAAGTGTATAGTATCAATCAGTTTATAATTATAATTAATTTGTTATAAGATGTGATTTTATGTTTATAGAAATAGTATATATGCGTGCAAAATAACTTGTATAATAACATAAATTTATTTACGATAGCTGGTTTCGTTAGGCATACCGAATGCCTAACGAAATGCATAGATAATAGCTTAGCCAATGAAATACATGAATAAAAATTATGAAAAGTTCCGTGATATAATACGTACTGCAAAAACTTTTGGCTTAAAAACTATGATAGAAGCTGGTTTAATAGGACGGATCGTGTGGTATTTAAATGTTGAGTGTTATAGAGAACGAGCTCGTACAGATTAGAAAATGCTACAGCTCTTTTAATTAATCTATTTCTTCACAAAGAGGCGAGAGAACGAATAATAACACTAGAAACGATAATTATTTCGACGCTAATCGCCCTTTATCCACCTTCTATATACGTGTTAATATCACAGGAGTTTTCAGAACTTCGAGAAGTTAATTAATAGAATAATTTTGCACTGTCCATTTACTTCTCAACGAAACGATAATAAATTGTATTTATTGAATTTATACTTTCATAGTTGAAAATTTTTAAATGAAAATAGATGAACAATACATATAACAATAATAATAGATGAATTCATCATTGCATTAATTAATTAGTTTTGAAAAGTACGAACAAATTAATAAGACTTGATAAAATTACGTTAAAAATATAACTGATGTACAAAGGTGCAAGTTCAAAAGAAATTTTCAAATAAACTGTTCTGCATAAAATAATTCTGATAATTCATTTCAAAAGATTCAATTGTAAAGATCATTTTATTAAAACTCTAAAAATATACTTTATATGAATCATTTTAACTTATCATAAAGAAGACGATTCATTTTACTTCACAATCGGATACTTTCATCTAAAATTAGTTTAAATATAGTCTGCAGATAGTATAAATATTATGAAAGCTCACTATAGAATTTAAATCAAAGTATAAAAAAAGGAAACTGAGAAATTAAATTTAATATTATATATTAAACATTCATTATAAATGAATATTTTTGAATAAAGTTAATTACTTATGATATGCAAAAAATATTTATGAAATAAAATAGATTAAAAGGATTTAATTTCATTTAAAATATGAATAAAATGTATACGCAGTTTTAAATATACTAATACAGTGTTAAACGAATTATAATAATTACGCGGAAAAAAGATTCGAGTATGATTTGCTAATTTTGTTAGAATACCATCATGGTACTTATAAAACGATGATTTACTCATTTTAAATAAAGTATTGCATTAAATTAAAAAAAAAAAAAACAAGAATTTAAAAAAAAATAATATTTATTTAAAAAGTTCATTATTCCATTATTTAAATATCAATAATTAGATATAATAAAAAAATAAATAACAATATATTAATGCAGGGTTTTTAAGATTAATAATTTAAGCAGTGTTAGAACTGAGTAATTCGTAAATGGATGACGGTCGTTGAAATAGACATTTTATGAAATAAAATTCTTCCAACATAAAGATGAAGAAAGGAAAGGCGAAGAAACAATATATATTCGTTATTAGTATATATTCGCATTTCTCAATCAAATTCGGCTTTCTTAACCAAAGAAATAATTATGTTATTGTTCAGGAATTTTTGACTCATTTTTTAATAATGAAATTTATTATCTTAAAATAGAAACAGTTGCGTGAATTGTTATTTGAAATGGTTAAACAAGTGCAATGATGGTATATAAATCAATTGATGTGAATTGTAAGAGAAATTTAAGTGCATCTTTGCAATTCAATATAAAAAAGAAGTTTGTTCTCACAATTACGGAATAAAGTAACATATTTTGATAAGTGCATTAATTATTCTTATTATCACTTTTATTGGACAACAATTTTAGACGATTTTAATGTTTGGAGGATGAAGTTCATAGTTTGAATATCTCGTTATTACTAAAAAACATTATAAAAATTAATTCATATTCAAGACTGCTATTCTTTAAACATATATAATAATACTCAAATGTATCTTATAATACTATAATTTATTTTGATATTTTAAATATAATAAAAATAATACGGAACTTTACAAATAAAACAGTTAAAGTTTTTGTACATCGCAACAACATACTTTTGTATAAACTACAAAAATGAAAACTAATTTACACATAACTTCTGCATGCATTCTACATAGCAGCTTAATTGCACCATAAAACAAAACTTATCGACTAATTTCTCTTGTTCAAGAAGCTTTTGGTACTAACAATTGATTTATTATTCGCAATTAATTATTTATTTTTTAATTACAGTGTTAAAATCAGTGAAATAATCAAAAATGGGACAATGTCCTTTCAAAAATCGTAACAATTTGTATGAGAAGAATTAATTTTAGAATTATTGTGATTTTAACATAGTAATAATGCAAGGTTGATCTAGAAAAATAATACATTTGGAGAATAATTTTGGTGATGGATATCATTAAGATGGGTACGTTGAGAAAATTATTTATGGTTATTATTATTAACCATAAAATATGGCTCACGTGAGGTGCAGCAGATTTGCTACAGAATTGTATCAAATTTTGTAAAAATTTGATATAATAAAAAATAATCTATTATATATATTGGTATATTTCGTTTGATCTCTATTTTATGGCTTAAAGTTTACAATATTTTTTTTTTCCTCAATATATTATATTGGGATTGTATGGAAAAGTAATGTGGCACTAGAGCAAATCATTTAGTTTCAATCTAGATTGGTGTTGGATTCTCTATCTATTAGTCTGGCAATAGTATAGCGAAAACACTTTTGTTGGTAATAATTCGAAGTACTACTGCATTATAACTTAAAAAATT